>JALIGW010000023.1:12496784-12734284 GCA_023053685.1 Diadophis punctatus similis | reverse complement strand
TGCTCAGGACAAACACAAAGAATTCTGATCTTCATCTGATTTTTTTTCTCCCAAATACATTCCATTGGAAATGGAATTTCGATTTGGGGGGGGGGGGATATGATCAAATAAATATGTTATGGTATAATGTTTGTATACAAGTTTAAATTTTGAAACTCAGAATAACCAAAAAACAACTAGTTCTCCCAAATAAATGAGAATTATTCAGATCTCTATAGGAAGAGAGAAAGAATAAGATCTGGATGCTAACCCAGGAGAGAAAATAGAAACTACTTAATGTGGTACTCAGGCTCTATATAAAATGAATTGATTTGATCAATCTATCACTAGACACTATCATTATCATCACTATCACTAGGCACTATCTTTCACTACACTCATTTTCTGTTTTTCAGTTGTATGCTCTCCAGAGTCATAATAAATGGCCTTACATATTTATTTTCAGGCTCTTTGTTGTATGATTCATCCCCACGTGAAAGAGTAGAAAGAGATAATAATATGTGGACTTGATTATTTTGGTAAGCCTCTTTGCTCCTGGGAGACAACAACTTTTGATCTTTGCTCCTAGGAGACAAGATATTAGAAACAACAATCAAGGTTGTTCCTAGATTAGAAGATGTCCAATCCAAATTTTCCAACATGATAATATGGGTTCTGTATTCTATATTTAACACTCTTATCCACTTAGAATGAGGCTCTATCTCCCTGGGAGCTCTTCTGAGGTTCTGTTGTTCAGATTGATGGAAATGCATTAGAGAACATCTTTTGTTCACATAACTTCTCAGCCTTTTGCCTAAGTTCAAGTGTAAGATCATTGGTTCACTTCACACCTACAATGTTATTGCAAGCATTCCCTTTACATTTATTCATTTAAATAGCCAAGCACACATCAACCACATCTGTCCTACTTCCTGATTGTGCAAAACCTTTTATTAAGCTTTCCATTTGTTCTCACATATGCTTCACTTCAATCATACACTGTTGTTATCACATTTAGCAACCAACCATCAACTCCAAATTTATGCTGTGTTCCAAAATGATTCTCCATATGAGCTTATGTTACTGTAAGTAAGACAAAATTACTCTAAGCCTCATTCTCATGGTTCTGTTCTCCCCTCAACTATGGAATTTATTCTGTAATTGCAGGCCCCAGCTCAAAGACAACATAATGAAATCAAATCCTTTATCTTACAGCTAATGGGAAGAGTGTCTATGGAAATTCCCTATCATCCAGGTCATGGTTGTCCCAAAGGTGCTTTTCCAAAAGGCAACTGGACTTTTTTCAACAGTTACCTTTTGTAAAAAGCATATTTGGGATACTGGGAATAATCTTGCCATGCTAAAATTATAATCTCCTAATTTTCTGGATATATCCTGAGAGGTTCTAGGGTGTGCCTACCCAGAATCTCTTCCCCTTCCCACATCCAGTTCAGGAGTGGCTTCTCTCTGATAAAATTTACTAACCCCCCTTCCTGGGAAAGCTCTTGGATGCCTAAACTCTTGTCCACTTATTTTTCAGATGCACATTCCATCAGGGTCTAGGCTAATTCCCCATGGCCGACTCACCATGGCCAATTTGCCATGGCCAACTCACCAAGGGACAACTCACCACAGGATAATTCAATGTTGTATTAATTGTTACATTCACTTATTTTTATTATTGGTGACTACACTTTTGTTTAAATTATTGTATCTCTTGTATTTCTGGATTGATTTTCTTTATTTTATTATTATTGGCCATGGTTCTGTTGAAATTGATTTAACTTTTGTATTTATTTATTTATTTGTTGCAATATTGTTTCATATGTATAATATATCCTTGTAACAAAATGCAGTGATCATATGGACTCTGGACAGTCACCCGTGAAGCGTCCTTTTTGTATGGACAATGGAAAAAACTTTGTGCTTTGATATGTTTGTTTTCTACTTATGTTAGCCTCTCTCCTCATTTAAAAAATAAAAATAGAGGAGATGTTGCAATATTGTTTCATATGTATAATATATCCTTGTAACAAAATGCATTGTATTTGCCCTTTTTGATTCACATGTGAAAAAAGTATTGGCTTGTTAGCTTGTAAGCTAAAACACTGTTTTAGGGTCTGGCACAAAGATACGTGACATTCCTCAAGACCTCACATCCTGTCAACGTGCTAAGAGGCCAGCAAAGCCCTCTCCGTGTCTGGAGATTATCAACTGATAAACAGTTCCAACGGACATTGGAATGGGTGCTGTGCCCGACAGATACCAGTTAATGAGCATCCATAAATCACCCCCACTCTGTACCTGTCTCCCACTCATACCCCCCTGAAAAGGGGTTGAGTTTGGCATGCTGTAACTTTATTATTGGGTAAAGTTTACCATGTGTGTTTTGATGTAATCATGTTCATCCCTCCTTTGTTTGAACCTAATAAAAGAACCCACCCAAGTGTAACTTGGGGCCGTTCATCCCCAAGGAAAAACTGTCCGGTGTCTTTCCTTCTATTTGGTTACATGGGCGGCCCACCAGAAGTGCAACGTTGCATCGAAGTGCAAACGTTGCATCTGGTGCCCCGTGTGAGGCTGATCAAGCACATGGCTTCATCTGTCTCATCGCTTGGCATTTCCACACTCACCGGCGAAGGAACGCCTCTTGCATACCAGGGCCGGCCGTCGTGGACGGAGCACCCTCCCAGATTCGTGAGTATGGAAACAGAATTCCCTATGCATCAGGTAGAAAACCTCCACAAACTTAGGGAATTGTCCAAGTCCTCTATTAAAAACAATGGTAGAAATCTTCCCATCCCAACCAAATCTGATTTAACATCCCTTCTGAAATTTATTTATCTAAATTGTCAGGCTTACCCAGAGAAGGGATCAATTAGCATTTCCACATGGAAAAAATTGGGAAAGTATTTTTGTGAGGCTTCTCCAAAAGTTCTTTCTACTTGGCGGATTGTCATGGAATGTTTGAAAGTACATGAGAATGCTTTGAAGGGGGAACCAGACCCCCCCCCCGCATTATCTATTTGGTGACAAATTATCCCCAACAAAAGAGACTGTCTCTTGCTTGCTGTCTCTTGTAGCTTCAGCTCCTAGCGAGAAAGCAAACATCCCAGTGATCTGATCTCCTCCCTCAGGAAGCTGATTTTATTTTTTACTTTAAGTAATTTTACTTCTCTTTGCAGATTTTAATGTTTTGTGATTTTTTTCCATGAAATTGTGTTCCTTTGTTTTTCCTCATAAATATTTTCATGGATATTTTCAAAAATGCAAGGTTTAATTGCTTTTGCCAAGCTCAAATCCATAGGGAAGCATTGGCTGTGTTGTCCTTGCAACAAATTGAGTTTTGTCTTTTTTGTTTTTTCAAATAGCCATAGAATGGATTAGAACAACAGAGTTGGAAGGAACCTTAAAGGTTTTCTAGTCCAACCCCCTGTGCCTAGACAGGAAAGCTTAGAATGCTTCAGGCAAATGGAAATCCATTCAGACAAATGGTTGTCTTCTTAAAGATTTTCAGTGTTGGAGCATTCACACCTTCTGAAGACAAACTTTTTCACTGATTGATTGTTTTAACTGTGAGGAAATTTTTTTTAAGTTTTAAGCTGCTTCTCTCCTTGATTAGTTTCCACCCATTGCTTTTGTTCTCAGATGTTTTGGAGAATATTTTGATTAAAAAGCTTCAGATTTTGTAGGGAAATTTACTTTTAATCTTCCTAAAGATCTTTGTCTTACTTTAACTGTTTCTGCACCTTTGCAATTATTTCTGATTTTCATAATGTCTGTAAATTAGTTCATGATTCTCCCTGGAAGTTTATTTAGCATCTGGGATTAATGCTAATCTTATAGATGTTTACTAGGCTTTTCCATTCCTCTCGACTCAAGTTTACCCATCTCTTGATGATAATCTTCTCAGCTTATTTTTTAACCTTACAATCTCTCCTTCATGCTAGGACTTTGCCTTTTATTCCTGGCCCATATCAGAAGTCACCAACCTTTTCCTGGTGTCATCCAGGAGGGGAATGGGCAGACGCTGTTGCAGCTGTTGCCTTTCTTGCCCCCCCCCCTTGATCTTTCTATTCTTTCCTTGTCACCCATTACTCCGTGGACTAGCCACTCTTATTTTCATCAAAATAAAAAAGCGCTCATGAAACAATTTGGCATCACTCCAAATGAGGCCTCTGCCATTGTTCAGCAGTGCCCTACTTGTAGCCAACAGGCAAACTCTCTTCCCATGGGGGTTAACCCCAGGGGTACAGAGTGTTGCCAAATTTGGCAAATGGATGTTACTCAATATCCTCCGTTTGCTCATTGGAAATATTTGCATGTTACATATTTAGGCTATATCATGGCATCCCCCCAGAGGGGCGAAGCCACCAAACATGTTATCAATTATTGTATTTGGACTTTTGCATCGCTGGGACGCCCAAAAGAACTAAAAACTGACAATGGTCCTGCTTGCACTAGTGCAGCATTTGCTGCCTTTTGCAACCAATGGGACATTGTGCATAAATTTGGCATATCAAACCTTAAAACATGCCCTGGACAGGTATATTGGCAAAAGGGGAAAAACGCCCCCTGGTCTCCCGGCATTGCAAAACACGCTTAATCTTTGTCTTTATACTCTGAACTTCTTGAATCTTACTGGCAGCCCACCATCCTCAGCTGCGATTCGCCAATTTGCAGCTGCTCCAGTTGCTTCACCTCAACCTCCTGTTTATTATCGCTGCCTTCCGGACCTGACTTGGCGAGGTCCTGCTGATCTTATTACCTGGGGAAAAGGATACGCGGCAATCCAACTTCCTGATTGAGTTCTTTGGGTTCCCGGAAGACACGTAAGACCTTTTCTTCCCAAATTACCACCACACACGCCCAGAGATGCCAAGCATCAATCAACTTCCGACTGAGGAAAAGCTCAAAGAGACTGTTTCCTGCCCTGACCTGGAGAACAGGGCAGGCCATCTTCCGCTGTGTGCACCATCAGAAGGATGTCCTTTATTTCGAAGAAACCCTCCAGGTTATCCCCTGTCATGTTGGCAGGAGTTCATGAAACTTGTAGATTGTAGAACTTTTTCCTATCATGATGTTATTTTCCTATTGTTTGGTTTAATATTAATATTGTTTATCTTTTCAATACGCTGTGAAGCTTCCCCCATAGAAGATGGCCCGTGTATTTTGCAAAGCCCCAAAAGGGCTGAGCAACATGAAAACACACCTTTGACACTTACGTGCACAGACATAAGGGGCATTGCACATTTGCCATGTTCACATTGGCTTAAAGACAGAGAGATTATTACACATAGGATAGGAAGGTTAGCTCCTTCCCATGATTTGCACACCCATTTGACATACAACCTGTGGATGTGGTTAGCAGAACAGGTAAACGTTTCAAGTTCTTGTTTAAGTGAAACTCTGGATATGCATACATTGTTAGGGAGTTGTTTAATACCAGTTTGCACGCCTTTATCTGCCATATTAAATGACACCCAGCTGGCTATGTTTACAAAAGGGGAAAAAATTGATTATGGCGACTCTCCGAATTGGGGCCCCATCACAAGGAAGCTCCTAGTCAATGCCATGTCTCTTACCACACCCTTTGTAGCCAGCGGACACAACGTTCCATGTGCACGCATTGAAAACTGCACTGCTTCTCTCACACAGAATTGTATGCCCACGGGAATTTTTCCTGGTAACTGTTCCTCTTATGAGAACATTTCCTACAATTGGGCTCATGTCTTGCTTCCTGCTGGTTGGTTTTTCACATGTGGTCAAAAAAAACCTTCAACTATATACCTGCTAATCTGTCAAAAATATGTGTTGTTTCAACCTGTCAGACACCTCTCAGTTGGTCAAGCATCAGATCGCCTCCCTTAAAGAGCTGGCTTCTCAGATTCGCGAAAAAATATTGCCAGCCTGGTGGGATGGTCTGTGGTCTGGCTACCGGATAGCTCTTGGTTAAGGAGCATTTTTTCATCCATCATGTGTATCATGGTCCTATTTATCTCACTGTGTTGTTTCATCCAGTGCATACCTTCTCTATTCCAGCTATACAAAGCCCTTTTTCCCTCTGCTAGGAAGGACGTTCATGTCAGCAAAAGCAAGTGCCTTCTGGATGCAGAGGACAACAGTGATCATATGGACTCTGGACAGTCACCCGTGAAGCGTCCTTTTTGTATGGACAATGGAAAAAACTTTGTGCTTTGATATGTTTGTTTTCTACTTATGTTAGCCTCTCTCCTCATTTAAAAAATAAAAATAGAGGAGATGTTGCAATATTGTTTCATATGTATAATATATCCTTGTAACAAAATGCATTGTATTTGCCCTTTTTGATTCACATGTGAAAAAAGTATTGGCTTGTTAGCTTGTAAGCTAAAACACTGTTTTAGGGTCTGGCACAAAGATACGTGACATTCCTCAAGACCTCACATCCTGTCAACGTGCTAAGAGGCCAGCAAAGCCCTCTCCGTGTCTGGAGATTATCAACTGATAAACAGTTCCAACGGACATTGGAATGGGTGCTGTGCCCGACAGATACCAGTTAATGAGCATCCATAAATCACCCCCCCTCTGTACCTATCTCCCACTCATACCCCCCTGAAAAGGGGTTGAGTTTGGCATGCTGTAACTTTATTATTGGGTAAAGTTTACCATGTGTGTTTTGATGTAATCATGTTCATCCCTCCTTTGTTTGAACCTAATAAAAGAACCTACCCAAGTGTAACTTGGGGCCGTTCATCCCCAAGGAAAAACTGTCCGGTGTCTTTCCTTCTATTTGGTTACATGGGCGGCCCACCAGAAGTGCAACGTTGCATCGAAGTACAAACGTTGCATTTATTTATTTATTTATTTATTTATTTATTTATTTATTTATTTATTTATTTATTTATTTATTTATTTATTTATTTATTTATTTATTTATTTATTTATTTATTTATTTATTTATTTGTGAGACTTATATACCGCCTCATAGTGCAAGCACTCTCTAAGAGGTTTACACCATTAAGCAATGTATATTTACATTGTCCCCAACAATCTGGGTCCTCATTTTACCTACCTCGGAAGGATGGAAGGCTGATCTCACCCTGAGCCGGTGAGATTTGAACAGCTGAACTGCTGATCACAATCAGCAAAAGTAGCCTGCACTCTAACTGCTGCGCCACCTCGGCTCTATATATGTTGAATTGTCCTGTGATAAGAGGTGGGTTCCTCCGGGTTCGGACCGGATCGCCCAAACCGGTAGTGACCCGCTGGTGATATCACTGAACTGGATCGGCCGGTGCCGGTCCATGCACGCTGCCATCTTTTTTTTTTGAAATTTTGGCGAATTTTTTCCTGTTTGGAAGATTTCTCCTGTTTAGCTGCTTGTAAAAGGGCCCTCCCACCCTCCCCCGGGTTAATACTGACCTTTATTCCTTCACCTGAAGCACAGCTGATCAGCTCCTCAGCTGTGTTTCTGGCTGATTTCAGCTACTGAGCATGCGTGAAGCAAAATTGCATGAGGGGATGCACGCGTGCGTGAGCAGAGCTAGCATGCATGCGCAAAACATCACGATGCAAACCGGTGGGAAAGGTACCGTATTTTTCGGAGTATAAGACGCACCAGAGTATAAGACACACCTTAGTTTTTGGGGAGGAAAATAGGGGGGGGGAATCTGCCTACCAGGTATTCATCTGGCTACCGTCCTTAGTCTGGTCAGCTTCAGCGCATTATTTTATCCCCTGGTTAGGACTTTAAAAAACCTTCTTCAGAGAGAGTAACAATGAAAGAGCCTGCAAACCAGTAAGAGCTGGGAAGGTCATTAGCACCTGGTTAGGACTAGAAAAAAACTTATTCGGAGCAAGTAGAGCAATGAAAAAACCCTGCAAAGACTTAGGGCTGGAAAAACATTCTTCGGAGAGAGTAACAGTGAAAGAGCCTGCAAGCCAGTAAGAGCTGGAAAGATCATTAGCACCTGGTTAGGGTTAGAAAAAAACTTATTCGGAGCAAGTAGAGCAATGAAAAAACCCTACAAAGACTTAGGGCTGGAAAAACATTCTCCGGAGAGAGTAACAATGAAAAAGCCTGCAAGGTAAGAGCTGGGAAGATCGTTAGCACCTAGTTAGGGCTGGGAAAAAAGCTCCGAAAAAACTACATTCAGAGTATAAGACTCACCCAAATTTTCAGCCACTTTTAGGGAGGAAAAAGGTGCATCTTATACTCCAAAAAATACGGTAAGTAGGACCCACCCCTGCCTGTGATGAGTTGTCCTGTGGTGAATTAACCATGGCAATTTGCCCTGCAATGAATTGGCCATGACAAATTGGCTGTGGCCAAGACAAGTTGTCCCATCTCTCTCATCTATTAGAGATTTGATTAACTGAAAATCCCACAAAACAAAACATGAAGACAAAAATGGTTAGTCTAGTTTACAAACACAGGGTATTTGTAGCATTCACTACTAATAATAAATACAATATTGATCAAATTTGAAACATTTTGACCTATGTTGTTATTTACTATTATTATTTATGGGATTTCTATTCTGTCCATCTCACTAATAAAGTGACTCTGGGCAGTATATTAGGTAATAAATCTTAAGAAGTGCAAAAAAGGTTAAAAATTAAAATTGAAATCCAAGATGATAGGAATCCTGGGGGACAGAATCTTCTCTATCCCATCAGCCACTCCCAATGTAGCTGCACTTATCAGGATGGCAAGCCAAATGGTAGAGCCAAGTTTTTAAGCTTCTTCAGAAGGCCAGGGGTGTGGGGATGAATCTCACCTCTGATTGGACAATATTGCAGAAGACAGGGACCACAGCAGAAAAGATTCTTCTTTTGGACCCTCCCAGCCAAAATTCTTTGGCTGACATGATTGGAACTACACCATTTCTGATGGGAATTATTTAATCCCAATGGGGAAAAGCAATTATTCAGCTACCTGGACCCATGCCGTAGAGCGCTATATTCCTGAGCAGATTTAACCCAAATGTACAGATGCTATTTAATGCAAAATACATTATCTTATCCAGAGAATGCACGAATGGCCAATATACTATAGTTCTTAGTTACTCAAATAAAATTTATATGTGCTGCATACATAGAGAAGATAAATTAAAATATTTTTTTCATAATTTATTAGGAGATATTTCTTTAATTCCATTTGTCGAGTAATAGATAGATGAGGTATTAATAAAACAAATGTCAAATATTATGAAACAAATCTTGTCTGCCAATTAAATTTAGCAGGAATTTTGATCATCTATAATATATTGATAATAATATATTAACTGATTATGCATGATGGACAAGTACCTAATATGTATGAGAAAAACATTATATCATGGTTTCTTTCTTTTTCAGACAGAAATGAATGTTCTAGATGCAAAGACAAATATTACCCAAACAAAAAACACAATTTTTGTACTCCTAAAAGTATTAGTTTCTTGAGATACAAAGAACCCTTAGGAATCAGTCTGGCCTGTCTTTCACTTTCTTTTTCTATGATTAATGTTCTTGTGCTTGGAGCATTTATAAGGCACCACAACACTCCCATTGTGGTAGCCAACAACCGGGACCTGACTTATACTCTCCTCATCGCCCTCCTGCTCTGCTTCCTTTCAGCACTGCTATTTATCGGCCAACCAGGAAAATTTACCTGTCTCCTAAGACAAACAACTTTTGGCGTGGTCTTCTCAGTGGCTGTTTCTTCAGTCTTGGCAAAAACCATCACAGTGGTTCTGGCATTTATGGCCACCAAACCAGGATCCAGGATGAGGAAATGGATTGGGAAAAAATTAACTAATTCCATTGATATTTCCTGCTCTCTGATTCAAGCAGGCATTTGTACTCTGTGGCTGATGTTCGCTCCTCCATTTCCAGATGTTGATATGATCTCAATGCCTGAAGAAATTATCCTGCAATGTAATGAAGGCTCTGTGACCATGTTTTATTGTGTCCTTGGCTATATGGGTTTCCTGGCTCTTATCAGCTTCATCACAGCTTTTCTTGCCAGAAAATTACCTGACAGTTTCAATGAAGCCAAGTTCATCACCTTTAGCATGTTGGTCTTTTGCAGTGTTTGGTTGTCCTTTGTCCCAGCATACCTGAGCTCCAAAGGGAAATACATGGTAGCTGTCGAGATCTTTTCCATCTTAGCCTCTGGTGCTGGGCTTCTGGTTTGCATTTTTTCTCCCAAATGTTATATCATTGTGTTTAGGCCAGACCTGAACAATAGGGAACAACTAATGAAAAGAAAAAAGTGATTAATCACTCTCTTTCTTTCTAGATTAAACATTTTTAACTAAATTTTTTGCATTTCTAGTAGAATATTCATGAAAATGTCCCTCTCAGAACCTAATTTATAGGACCTGATTAAGGTAATTGTTCTGCATATTCCAAACATTTTAATGTATCTTAACTTTTCTCATCAGTTCTTGATATCCTCTTTTTCAGCATATTTGCTGAAGCACATTCATTTTTGTTTCATTATTGCTTCCTTGATGATGAGAAGAAATCTCAATGTCTAGTATAGGATAGCCTGTTTCTGGAATTTGTCAGAGACCTTTCAGTGATGCAGAAACATAAGTAAGTAAATTGAATGAGGTTAGTCAAAAAATGCTTGAATATTTTCAGAGGTCAGTTAGTGACTGGAAGAAGACACCTCAGTTTGTTGGGTTTATTACAACAGAACAGGAATCATCCAAGAATGTAAAGAAGTATTTGTTACACTTGACAACAAGTTTATGACTCCATGCCTTTTATTCCTGTTTAAGCAGAAATGCTTCCTACTTATACTGCAATAAATCATTTGGTGGTGCTCCCTTTTCTAAGTCTGGCCATATTAAATTATTTGATCATCCAAGGGCGATGCATATTATCAGCAAGTAAGCTTCAAAATACCACCTCAAACAAACTGTTGAAAATCCCAACCATATCTCTTGGCTGTCAACTTGCAAAGTTGCCATGAAAAGGAGGGGGGAAAGCTGGAGGAAGGCTGTTTTCCTAACTGAAAATGCATTCCACAAATGTCTCATTTACTTATTGTGTCCTAGGCTACCGGAGTCAGAAGGAGCGGTGTGTGGGTCACAACTCGCCAACGTGATTAATTGGACAATGTGATTTATGACATGGCCAATGAGAAGGGGGAAAACAGGGTCAAGATGACATGCAGCCGTGTCGAATTCAGTTCTGGCTGCACCAGAGTCTTGCCTAGATATCACTTTTAATAAATCTTTGTATTTCTTTTGGACTTTGTCTCATGGCTCCTGAATTAATTAGAGAGTCTTTTGGAAACTTCACAGACAGCCAGAACTACTAAATCTACAAGATTTCAGGGCTACCTGAGTCCTGCACTCCCAAGCCATCCCCTGACAACTGGGGGGGGGGGGCTTGGACAGAAAATCAGGCAAGCATGGCAGAGGGAGGGCTATCCGAAGAGGCTCTGCTAGAGGTTACTGCAAAAGAGGAGAGTGCAACAGAAGTGTATCCCCTCCCAGACATCAAAGCTGACAAGGCCACTCCAGGGACTGAAGCAAGAAATGACGAGTACTGGTGGAAGTTAACCCCTAAAGCTGCTGAAGCTGAATTCCCCCATCCAAATGCCTAGGAAAAGAGAAAGTCTCTGAGTGAGCTGGGAAAAGTGGATTGGATGTGGGACTGGGAAAGAGCCAGGTTCCCAAAGGTCCTGACAGAGCCCCTGGGGAGTTCCATTGAGCAACTGAGGGAGGAATTTGACCGAGCCACCATTCAGGAGGTGGAGCTGTCATGTCAAAAGAGAGGGGAGGGACATCTGATCCTTTTGGAAGGAGGAGACGCACACAAGCGCACAGCCCCTCCTCTTCACCCATCAGAAGGAGGAAGAGCCCAGGACTGAAGCCTGTACTCCTCCCACATAGTAGGCAGGCCACCCAGGGCAGACAACCACCTCCCTCCCTCCGAACCAGAGCTGAGGAAGAGGGCCAACCATAGCGAGCACATGCCTATAGAGGCCAACAGGAGGAGGGAGGAGCAGTACTAAATGAACCGCCCCGCTTTAGGGGAAAATTTGATGGAGGGAGTTCCTACGGTCCATTGGGTCTTCCTAGGACCTTAGCTCAGCTTTCCATCCGAGTACAAATGGGGGGGGGGGGGTAGAGAGACTGAATGCCATGGTAGAGCAGTACCTGAGATGCTATGTCAACTATCAGCAATCCAATTGGGCGGACCTTCTGCCTTTTGCTGAGTTTGCATACAATAATGCTGTTCACAGTAGCACGGGACTAACCCCATTCAAGGTAGTGAGTGGCATGGACTTCGTCCCAATGCCGGAATACCCAAGGAAGCCCTCCTCCTCAGTCAGCTTGACCGATTGGATATTGATGCTGAAAGCAGCCTGGGAGAATGTCAAGAAGGCACTAGCTAAAGCAGCACAAACCTATAAGAAACAGGCAGACAAACATCGAGCTCCCCAATGGCCATTCCAATTGGGGGAGAAAGTTTACCTCTCCACAAAGTATTAAAGCTCCCAAGCAAGAAACTGGGGGCAAATTTTATGGGACCATTTTCCATAGTAAAGATAATCAACCCAGTCATGGTACAATTGAAATTGCCTAGACTGCTAGGAAAGATACACCCAGTATTCCATAGTAGTCTCCTAAAACCCATAGTCGGATCAACCCTGAGGCCACTACCCCATAAGCCCCCAGACCCCGTGGTCATAGGGGGCCAAACCCACTATGAGGTGTAATGAATCCTTGATTAGAGGTGGCACCAGAGACAGCTCCAATACTTAATCAAGTGGAAGGTTTACCCCTTATCAAAGGCATCTTGGGTAAAGAGGAACATCCAGGCTGATTGCCTTATAGCCAAATTTCATGACGAAAATCCAAATAAGCCGAGAGGGGGAGATCAAGTCCCTAGATTCTGCACCTGTACTCAAATTGTTTTTGCTTTATGTGGGTCGCATTCGGGAAGTGAGGGGAGCCGAATGTCAACTTGCAAAGTTGCCATGAAAAGGAGGGGGGAAGCTGGAGGAAGGCTGTTTTCCTAACTGAAAATGCATTCCACGAATGTCTCTTTTACTGATTGTGTCCTAGGCTACCGGACTCAGAAGGAGTGGTGTGTGGGTCACAACCTGCCAACACGATTAATTGGACAATGTGATTTATGACATGGCCAATGAGAAGGGGGGAAACAGGGTCAAGATGACATGCAGCCGGGTTGAATTCAGTTCTGGCTGCACCGGAGTCTTGCAGAGATGTCGCTTTTAATAAATTTTTGTATTTCATTTGGACTTTGTCTCATGGCTCCTGAATTAATTTGAGAGTCTTTCAGAAACTTCAGATTGGCATCATCAATCTTTCCTTAAAATATAATTTTGATATTCAATCACTCAGATATTTCCATTCATGATTCTTGCCCAATGCCCTATAGGAATAATAGAATAGTTAACTCCCAAAAAATAATTTTTTCAGATCTTCTCCAGGGAATGAAACTTTGGCTTAATAATTACCTTCTTGTTTGTGCATCTAAATTACTATTATTAAATCTGCTATTTCTCAAATTACCATTGAATTTCAGTGCTCATTAAAAAAGATTAAGAAAAAAGATTGATGTAGCATGTTCCTTCTCTCTTTTTCTCTTAAAATGTCAGGATCATTTTAAGAGCTGAAGAGAAATATGGCAAGTTTATGAATGGAAAGATTCCCCACATCTGATCTTGGTTAAATCAAGATTCAGGCATAAAGAATCTGGATGTGTTAATTGAAAAACTGCTATCTGGTTTTATCATAGGAATGACAGAAGTTCTTTGAGATTTGCCCTTGTAATGGAAAGGACAATTTTACTGGTCTTAATGCTAATGCTGAGTCCCCATGTGGTGTGCATAACTCACAGGTGCAGCATCTTTCATCCATATCCTCCATATCAGAAGTACCGTCATCCAGGAGATCTTATGGTTGGTGGAATTTCATCTCAAGTTCGTCCAGTCTCTGAAGAAATCACCTTTGAAGGTCATCCCCCACCAGTAGTGCATGGACAGTTTGTGTAAGGAATGTAATTATTTATTTATATTTTTCCTGCGTTTATGACTGCCAAAATAAATAATTATAGAATTTCTATCAGAAAATAATAGCTGAGGTGAAATTAAAGAGATGCTAAGAATAGCCTTTTTTTATCAAGCAAGCAACATATACCCATATATTCATACCACTTTTTCTCTTATTCATGCTTGTAGTATTACATATCTATTCAATCATGTTTTACTGTTTAAAATTTGCTTATAATCATATATGCTTGACAAATAAAACAAATACAAATACAAAATACAAATATATTGTGGAAAAGAATGAAACTTTTAAAGCAAACTTCCTAAGACTGAGTATCTCCAAAGAGCTGGGCTTGTACACCTACAGGTATGATTCTCAGCCATTGCCGCATTGCCCGGGTGATACTGTGGGGAGATAGCTTGGGGAAGGTTGATTACACTCTTCTTCATTTTTCTACATAGTCCTCCTAAATAAAATGTATTAAGTTGTCTTGTATTTAATAAAACAATGGCCTCCTTCAAACACACTGCAAGATCTTCTACTACAACTAACAATGCAGGAGTGTCTACAAACCTGGCTCTGTACCAGAAGACAGTCTATCTTTTTGAAAGCCACATTATATACAGTAGAATCTCTGGTCACAACCATAATTTGTTCCATAACTTTGGTCGCAAATCGATTTGGTTGTGACCCGAACCTAATTTTGGAAATTTGGCGCTTACAAAAAAAATGGCACAAAGGGGGAAATTCGGGGGGAGATTGTAAATTTTTTTGTTGGAAACTATTTGATCCTGGTCAGAAGTGACCAGAGGTTCTACTGTATGTAGATTCCAGACATTCCCTGTTTTTATATCTGAAATTATTTGCACAAATTTCTTGCAGAAATGTCTGTATTCTGACAATAAATATTGAATTCTTTATGCCTATACAATTGCACTTGTCTACAGATTAATTCTACATCCTCATAGCTGAGTTTTATCATGTCAGAAGGATAGGATTACTTGTTATAGAAGGGGCTGGCATGTTAAACTATGTTAGAATGTACAAACCTCTAGAATGTCCTTCTGATGTGTAATGCAACTCTCATTGTAGCGGAATTCCTAAGAATTACCAGCATATCCTGACTTTGGCATTTGCAGTAAAGGAGATAAATGAAAACCCACAAATCTTACCCAATCTCACCCTGGGCTTCCATATTTATGACAGCTGTGACATTGCACAAAGGACTTATCAGGCCACCATGCTACTTTTATCAGCAACTGAGAGACTGGTCCCCAACTACTTATGTAACTTCCAGAATAAAGTCATAGCTGTTATTGGAGGATTGGATGCTGAAATCTCCCTCCATGTGGCAACTCTCTTGGATATCTATAAGATTCCACAGGTAGGTTGGACAAATTTATATGCAAATGTCATTCTATCTGTAGAGTTCTACTTTCACAATGCAGTTTTATTTTGCAACAAAACAAATATTAGGTATATTCAAATAAATGGTTCAGGATTTGAAAAATGCCTCCCCTTAAATTTGACTTCTTTGAATTAAAAACTAATGTGATTGTTTTTGTGTCTTGAGCTCACATTGGCCAACTATTAAATTTATTGCAAATTATTGAAAGAAGCTGGGTTTCCTCCTTTCTGGGTCCTAATTTGGTTTTTGGTTTTGTTTTGAAGGGTTGGTATAATGATTATTAATTCAATATATGTTGATTGTTTTGAACACTTGAAAATCTTATCTGGATACTGCTCTTATATTCTTTTCCTGTTTCTCTCTAGCTCATTTATGGCTCTGCTCCAATAATGAATAATAAAACCCCAGGCCTTTCCTTTTATCAGATGGTTCCCCCAGAAGAACTTCAGCATAAAGGGATTCTCTCACTACTCCTGCATTTTAATTGGACATGGATTGCTATCCTTATCATGGACAATGACCAAGGAGAAAAATTTGTAGAAACAATGGTTCCTCTGTTGTCCAAAAATGGGATTTGTGTTTCTTTCATTCAACAAGTCCCCAAAGTTACCGATTTCACTAAACTTGATGGCATGCTTCAGCGGGGGGCAAACATCTATGATCATGTAATGGGTGGTAATACCAATGTATTGGTTTACAATGGAGAATCCTTTGCTTTGAATCATTTGTTATGGCTACAGTATGTTCCTAATATAGAAGAGGTGAGAAGTAAACCAAAAGGTATTGTATGGATAATGACAGCACAGATGGAGTTCAGTTTAATCTCTTTTCAACGTGCTTGGGATATAAAAATAATTGATGGCGCCCTTTCCTTCATGATGCATTCAACTGCTCTACCAGAGTTCACATCATTTGCTGGGAAACAAAACCCCTTCACCGCAAAGGGAGATGGATTTATCAGACAGTTCTGGCAAGAAGCCTTTGACTGTGTATTCCCAAATGTTGTTATGAGTGATGTGCCTGAGAATATTTGCAGTGGTACAGAGGATTTGGAAAGCCTTCCTGGGACTCTTTTTCAAATGGATATGACTGGCCACAGTTACAGTGTCTACAATGCTGTTCATGCCATAGCTCATGCTTTACATGCTTTGTCTTCCTCTAGAAATACTGAGAGATCAATGGTGGGTAGAGTAGAAAGAAACATTCATCATCAAGACTTCTGGCAGGTAATATCCTCATCAGGAAAAGTACTAGGAGTGAGCATGATAACAGCCTTGAATCTGTGTTTAGACTATTTCCCATGTCCTGGAATTGGGGGGGGGGAACATGCTTCAATAAGAATGTTGTGCTTCTTTCATTATTGATTTTCTCTGTCTTAATTCTTCATTACTACATGCCTATTATCTATTCATTTTTATTGTGTCTCCTCCTATATTAGACAACTTGTAACTTTAGAAAGCTTATTTTGCACCCCCCGTGAATTTCACATGGAAATATTTCTGTTTTTCTATATCTTTATAATCATAAAAGTCAGAATCACTCTAGTTTGTTTTTTCTATTCTTTCCATTAAGCAAGAGATTGTGGGAAAGGTTCAAAACAATTCTCTTAACTCTATCTCATTTTCACCAAAAAAAATGATGATCTATTTAGAATTTCCACCCATAACCAGACAAATGATACTGTGGTGGTGCTGACCAGGTATTTAGGGTGCTAAGAATCTGGATGGAGAGTACTGAGAGCCTTTAGGTTTGGCCTTTGAAGATTAGCTTCCAGTTTCTTTCCAGATGCAATTCAAAGTGTTGTTCATCAATTTTAAAGCTTTATATGGTACAGGCCAGGGTTAGGTTATCTGCAGGGCCACCTTTCCCTGAGGACATCTATTCATCCTACCAGGTCACATAGGGTGGGAACACTACTAGTTCCTTCCTCTAAATATTGCCATCTTATGGAAGCTAGGAAGATTGTCTTTTCCACAGCAGTTCCTGTCCTTTGGAACATTCTCTGCCCTGAAGTTTGAAAGGTCTCTGTCCTTCCAGCCTTGTCTTAAATAAACACATTATTTTAATTCATATCCTTGACTGCATCTTCTCTTTAATTGCAATACAGTGAGAAGGAAGTAAAATGTGACTAAATATCTGCATTTCAGTTCTCTATCAGAATGGAGTCTGTAATCCCAAATTCTTGCATTTTTATTTTCAATTTAGTTCCAATATTTTTTGAGAAGTGTTGCTTTTAACAATAGTGCTGGGGAACAGATCTCCTTTGATCAGAATGGAATTGTAGCAGCTGGATTTGATATTATCAACACGATAGCTTTCCCGAACAATTCATTTCTTCATGTGAAAGTTGGAAATGTGGACCATTCAGCTCCTCCAAATAAAGTATTAACCATCAATGATGAGATGATTACATGGCATAGCTGGTTTAACCAGGTAGGGTTTAATTATTGTCCTTGATTCTGAATCAAAAGGCTTTCTCTAATTTCATATGTAATTTTATCATATTGGACAAAAGGAAATTCTTACATAAAGTTAGTTCCACATAAGCAACTTTTGACCTATATTATGTGTAAAATTGACCGTTAACTTTTTTAGGTGAAAGTTAGTGAGGCATCATGTTTTCATGATATAATAATATAGTAATGTAATGTAATGTAATTATAACAGTATTATTATATAATAATAATATAAGAACTTATGAGTGCATCTGTTTAATCTAAACACAAGTATATTTAACTGAGCTTTATATTGCTGTTTTTGAAATATAAAAGTCTTTTCCAAACCATTATTTTTACCCCTAAACTGGAAATATGCCCATGCCATATTTGCACCATTTCAAATGTGGACACTAGACCAAAAGCTTTCAGATATATAAATTTCGTCTTTAATTACCAGGTGATACCCGTCTCTGTCTGCAGTAAGAGCTGTTATCCTGGGTTCAGCAAAACAGTAAAGGAGGGAGAGCCATTTTGCTGTTATGACTGCATCCCATGCCCAGAAGGGAGGATTTCAACTGAGAATGGTAAGAGATATTCATCTACTCCTCATTTTTTTCTAAAGAAATCCATACAACAATTAATTACATATTGATTAAATTCAACATGGTGTTCGCTCTAAAATGTGGGGAAGTTTCCTAAACCTGGAAATTAATCATTTAGTCTCTCTGGAAGAATCAAATATAAATTATTGATGATGACGATGATGACAATGATGACGATGATGATGATGATGATGATGATGATGATGATGATGATGATGATGATGATGATGGCTAAATTGGACAAAATGGTAAAGAGACATGATGGTAAACCTATGGCACGCGTGCCAGAGATGGCACGCAGAGCCCTCTCTGTGGGCACATGCGCAGTTGCCAGTTGCTCTTCTGGTTTCCGGTGTGCATGTGCGAGCTGATCTTTGCAAGTGCCAGAGCCCCGGAAACCCGAACACCTCCAAGGTCTTTTCAACTCTGTTATTCTATTCTAAATCACGTTAACAGATCTCCATTCACACCCTAAGGGCTATCATCCAATTATTTATGAAGCATCACTGTAATTACTGTATACATGCATCATTGAACAATGTTTATATCACTTTTTCTTGTTTACCATAACATTTTTTTCAAAACTTCATGGACCCCCTGTGACCACAGGTTGAGAACCACTGGTTCCTCCCAGTTTGGACCGGTTCACCTGAACCAGTAGCAAGCTGCTGGTGATGTCATGATGAAATCACTGAACCGGTTCTGTCGGTGCTGGTCTGTGGACGGCACCATATATTTTTGGGGGGGAAATTTTGAAAAAAAAATTTTTTGAATTTTTTTTGGGTGGAGGGATTTTTTGGGGGGGGGTTGGGAATTTTTTGCGGGGTTTTCTTATTCTGGGCATGAGCAGAAGCCGAGTCGCCATCTTGTTTTCAGATTTTTTGGGGGGGATTTTTTTTTATTTTTTGGCACAGCACATGCATGCGTGTGCAAAGCCACGCGGCGCGGCCACATGGTATGGGAGGAAGTGAACTGGCAGCGAGATAAGTTAGAACCCACCCCTGACTGGTCTAGATAATTTTCATTTACTCTTCATCCAACATGCTTCCGGATCCATCTTCAAACAGTGATATCTAATGGAACCAAGAAGTATAGTTTCTCTACCCAGTTTCTACCTTTTTGAAGTTTGTAGTTTGAGTAGCCTTAACCTTGCTGTTTTTAAAACAAGCTTGGTGTCCTGGATTTTTTCCTAGGCTCTGTGTTAGGGAAGTAGAAGCCTTTTGGGTGAAATTATATTAACGGTTCACAGGTTAACACCATCTTTTACTAGACTGGTTTTCTGTTTTTCAGTTGTATGCCCTCCAGAATCATTAAAAAAATGGCCTTTTAGATTTCATAGATAAAGAAATGTTTCCTAGATAAAGAAATGAGCTGGCAAATCCAGTGGCTAGCTGTCATGCCTTATATCTGATCTCTAATCAATCCATAAAGTTCTGATATTATCCATGATTGGATTGTTGTCTTCAATGACTGGTAATGCCCATTGAGCCACTGACTTTGTTAACAAACTCAGCATACAGGACAGCTTTGAACAGTCTTTTGGAAACTCTGCCACTCGGGTTCCCATAAACAACTCACATTGGGCTATGAAAGTTCTTATCTTGTCTGGTTCTCCTCCAAATCTTACTGGCAAGCCTCCATGGCTCCACTATAAAATTGGTTGCAAAACTGGAGGTGCTTATATTGCAGGGAAGACTGGAGCTGCCTGGCATTGGGATATTTTGAATTTACTGAATCAACTGAAGCACTGTCTCTGCCAGGTGCTTCATTTCATTCTCTATCCCATCCCAACACTGTAGCACAGCATCTATCATGCCTTGGTGCTCTGCCACTCCTGTGTGAGGCTATGTGGCCACCCATGTAACTTTGTCTATCTTTTACTTACAGGGAGTAAATATCAGGAACAAACAACCAGACCCACACATTCAGTGTTCAAGCTAACTGCTTTATTATGTTCTGCCTATAATATAAGAATCTACCAAATCTGGCAACCTACTCCTGGAAAAAATTAGATAAGACTCCAGGGAACTGGGGTGGAGGGGTTGTCAACAGAGGTGAAATGCTACCAGTTCATACCGGTTCACCCGAACCGGTAGTAAAAAACATGCTACCAGTTCAGGCAAACTAGTACATCCGACTATCAGCTTTGCGATGATCAGCTGTGCCGTGCGCACTAGATTAGCTAGAAAGCAGGATTTTCTGCTTTCTAGCTAATCTAAATTGCGCAGAACAGCTGATCCCCCCCCTTGCTGCTCTTCTTACCTTTGCAGACTCTGACGGCTTCAAAATTCTCCTTTTTTAGTGCTGCACAGTAGTGCCTTGGTGTGCATAGTGCTGCACAGTAGTGCCTTCTCTTTACATGTGCAAAGAGAAACAGTAGCAGACTTCAGAGGATTTCACCCCTGGTTGTCAACCTAACCCTTTTACAATTGTGCAGTGACAGCAGGGTATCTCTGTGCTTGGTCTTTCCTCCCTGCAAGGTGGGTGCTTCCCAACACACCTAATGGAAAGAATTTTGCCATACTAAAGCGATAATTAATTTAATTTAATTTAATAAACGTTCTTATAAACCGCCCAATCCCATAGGACTCAGGGCGGCATACAGCATAAATAAGAACAATAATATAAAAACATCATAGTTTAAAAACAATACATTGCTTTTAAAAAAATGGATATGACTGATAACCTTCTAACTTACTAGATATACTGTATCTTTAAAGAATCTACGGTGTGGGTACTCTGAACCTCTGTCCCATCCTCCATCCAGTTTAGGACTGCACTGTCCCTTAATTTGGGCTTATCTCTGATGGATTTTTCTACCACCACTCTTGGAAATCACTGGGCTGCCAAAACTCCTTTTCACGATTCTCCAGATACCCACAGCTATTCACCAGTCTCATCCATTGGTGGTTTGATGAACTGAAGATTCCACAAACATTTATTAAGAAGAGAAAGAAACCTTCTCTTCTTAGCTTACCAACACAGGGCATGTGTAGCCTTCCCTGCTAAAATTAAATACAATATTGATCAAATTTGAGGCATTTTGCCTTATAGCTATTCACCTGAAAAACTGTTTTAAAGGAAATGTACAGATAATATTTAATACAAGTTACTTTATTTTATCCAGAGAATACATTAATGATGAATGTACTATACATCCTAGTCAATCAGATAAAATTTATATTCCCATAGAGAAATCAAAGGAAAATATTATTTTTCATGATTTATCAGGACCATAGTTCTTTAATTTCATTTATAAAGATGACAGATAGATGAAAGATAATAAACAGACAGATAGACAGGTGATAAAAATGTTAATAAAATAAATATAAAATACTATTAAATAAAATAAATAAAACTTGTGTGCCAATTATATTTAACAGGAATATTAGTACTCATAATTTATAAAGATCATAAATATTACATATTTGTAATCATAAATTATCTGTATGATAATAATATATACTGTAACAATAATGCAAATGCAGAAATGCGGAACATGTATGGGGATAACATATCAATTCTTTTTTTTTCAGATAGAAATGAATGCTCTAGATGCAAAGACAAATTCTATCCAAACAAGAAACGCAATTTTTGTATTCCCAAAACTATTAGTTTCTTGACTTATGAAGAACCTTTAGGGATCAGTTTAGCCTGCCTTGCTCTTTCTTTTTCTTTGTCTACTGTTCTTGTGCTTGGAGTATTTATGAGGCATCACAACACTCCGATCGTCATAGCCAACAACCGGGACCTCTCCTATACACTCCTCATTGCTCTGCTGCTCTGTTTCCTTTCGGCACTGCTCTTCATTGGCCAACCAGGAAGATTTACCTGTCTATTCCGACAAACTATTTTTGGTATAGTCTTTTCAGTGGCTGTATCTTCTGTCTTGGCAAAAACCATCACAGTGGTTCTGGCTTTTATGGCCACCAAACCAGGATCCAGGATGAGGAGGTGGGTGGGGAAAAAATTAACTAATTCTATTGTTGTTTCCTCCTCCCTGATCCAAGCAGGCATTTGTACTCTCTGGCTGTCTATGAACCCTCCATTTCCAGATGTTGATATGATCTCAGTGACTGAAGAAATTATCCTGCAATGTAATGAAGGCTCTGTGACCATGTTTTATTGTGTCCTTGGCTATATGGCGTTCCTGGCTCTTATCAGCTTCACTACAGCTTTTCTTGCCAGGAAGTTACCTGATACTTTCAATGAAGCCAAGTTCATCACCTTCAGCATGTTGGTCTTTTGCAGTGTTTGGCTGACCTTTGTCCCAGCATACCTGAGTTCCAAAGGGAAATACATGGTGGCTGTGGAGATCTTTTCCATCTTTGCTTCAGGTGCTGGGCTTCTGGGCTGCATCTTTTTCCCCAAATGTTACATCATTTTGTTTTGGCCAGACTTGAACAACAAGGAACAATTAATGAGAAAAAAGGGTGATTAATAATCACTCTCTGTCATGCTTAGTAAAAAGTTTTTAATCTAGATTTTTACATTTCTAAACAATATAGAATATTCATGGAAATATCCATCTGAGATCCTGATTTATATAACGTTTCTCCATTTTCCAAACATTCTAAGATTTAACTAAGGGGAAAGTATGCATCCTACTTCTTTGTATCAGTTGTTTAGACATTAACCTACTTCTTTGTATCAGTTGTTTAGACATTAGATGTCTTTTAAGCATCTTTTCTGAAGCACATTCAGCTAGATCAGGGGTGGCCAAACTATGGTTCTTTGAGGACCTGCGGACTTCAACTCCCAGAATTCCTGAGCTAGCCATGCATGCATGGCTGGCTCAGGAATTCTGGGAGTTGAAGTCCACAGATCCTCAAAGAACCATAGTTTGGCCACCCCTGAGCTAGATGATCTAGCTATAGCAGCTTCAATCTTGAACATTGGCCACTGTAGTCTAAGAGTTCTGTGTTAACCTTTGGGCTGTTAACTGTTAAAGACATTTGGGTTACAGATATCCAGGGGAAATATGGTGAATTGAAGATGAACAATGACCACAGCAAAGAACAAGGGACTTGTGGTTATCCAGTTCCTTGGAATCTTTTCAGATAAAGAGAGGAAGGGTGATTGCCCACATGTGCTACAGATAGCTGTTCCTCACAAGTAGACCACAGGACTGGCTGCTTAGGGATCCCAACACCCACAAAGACGCCCATGTACAGCCTCAAGTGCAGCCAGCACTGATCCCTCCCCTCATTAAATTTGACCAATTGCAGTTTAATTAAGGGTAGCTTTCAGTGCTGAATTCAAATTAGAAGTATGTTATGCAACCTGCTAAGCTAAATTAAAATAGATGAGAGTACTGTATGCACCATTTGTACATATTTTCTTTTGTACATATCAGCTGACTCTAAACTGGTTTAAGAGACTCCTTAAGATTGAGTCACTGACAATAGCTGCCAAGGCATTCATACCTGTGTACTATGTCTTCTGATTGGATAAATTCCATACTACTGAGTCTTCCCTCTTTACTTTTCCAGAAAAGCAAATCTCTGCTCTTCCTGGGTATAAGGTTTGTGTGTATACTGCTTGAAATTACAGCAGTGTAAAAATGCAGTTCTGCAATCAATCCTCACATTTAAGTATCCTACAGTCACATGAATGCCAGTTAGCATTCATTGCAACAAGCAGAATTAATGGAGAAGCCAGCAGTAAAATTCTAAGTCACAAGCATGTTATTTTTTTCTCCTTGGCATCTGTGTCACTTTGCTTAATAGAAGGGGAAGTAAAATCATATGTCTGCTGTAGTCACATGATTTTCCGCTTGGTGACAAAGTTTCCTAATTGAATCGCTAAATGGGGATTACATGTATATTCAAAGGATTTAGGGCAGGGATGTCAAACTCAATCTTATTCATGCTGTACACCGCCCTGAGTCCTAAGGGATTGGGTGGCCTATAAGAACTTTTAATTAAATTAAATTAAATTTCATTGAGGGCCACATCAGGATTGTGTTTGACCTCAGGGGCAGAGTGGATGTGGCCAGGGTGGGCCTGACCAGCTCAGCCTCACTCATGTTGGGGTGCCTATGGTGGCCTGAGCGTTCTTCCAGCAAAAACAGGCTCCCAAGCTCCGTTTTTGGCTGCAAAGGCTTCCTGAAACCCTCTGCCAGCAAAAACGGAGCTCGGGGGGGGGGCTCCCAAGCTCTGTTTTTGCTGGCAGAGGCCCTGCGGGCTGGTCCTTTGCTGTTTCCAGTGTGGCGCCATGGGCCAGATCTTAGCACCTCGCAGGCCGGATCTGGCCCCCAGGCCTTGAGTTTGACACCCCTGATTTAGAGAGAGAGACTTGTGCCTTTTTCTTAGTTTGTTTGTATCTTGAGCTTCCTACTTTTGTTTTATATAAAAACAAAGTTCCATGACTTTTTCCAGTTGTTTGTCCATTAGTCCCAAAAGAAAAGGCTCTTGTTTTAGCTGTAGTTTAATCTCTAAAATTCTCTGAATTAATATGTTTTGTATCCAAAATTGGTTGGGCTTTTTACACATTCATCAAATACGATAACATTTCCTTACATGTTGTTCACGCATTCAACAAATATTCAAAGAATCTTTATACATTTCTTTAGTGTCAAATACCAACAATGGATCTTTTAATAAAATTTCTCTTTGAAGATAGAACATAATATACATTTGAGCCACATATTTTATTATTTTTTTATTTTATTTTTTAAATCTGTATGCCACCCATCTCCCTGATAAGGCAATTCTGGGCAGCTTACAAATTATAAAATAATAAATTAAAATAATCAAAAAATTTAGATTATGCAAATTATTTTTTAAAAAACTAAGCAAAAACCAGGAACCAAGAGACAGATGGTACAGGGATAGATCTTATCCCGTCAACCACCTCCAATGGTGAAAGTTTCCCTCACAGGCCCAAGCCAACTGGCAAAACCAAATTTTTGGTCTTCTGGAAGTCCAAAAGAATAATATAAAATTCCAGCTGCTTTCTTGGCTCTGATCTCCAGAGCCAAAACCTGGTTAGATATAGAGTAGGATATCTTATCTTGGAAATGTGCACTTCTGGGTTTTGAGTGTGGGAATAGCCTCAACCAGAGGTGGGTTCCTCCCAGTTCGGACCGATTCGCCCAAACCAGTAGCAACCCGCTGGTGATGTCACGATGACATCACGGAACTGGTTCAGTCGGTTCCGGTCTGTGGACGCTGTCATCTCCTTTTTTTTTTGAATTTTTTGAATTTTTGAATTTTTTTTTTTTTAATTTCTTTCTGGGTTTTTTTCTTCTGAGCATGCGCAGAAGCTGCATTTCTGGCACTGAACATCGTCGTCATCTTGTGTTCAGCTTTTGGGGGGATTTTTTATTTTCTTTTGGCACTGCGCATGCATGGGCGCGTGAAGTGCGTACGCGCCCATGAGGCGCTCCCACGCGGCATGGGAGGAAGCAAACCGGCAGTGAGGTAAGTTAGAACCCACCCCTGGCCTCAACTCCAATGCAAATATGGGGATGTATACTGTATATACCCTGCTGGACTGGACTGACTCTGGAGATTGGGATGGAGGGAAATGATTTGCAATTGTTATCCTTTCTCTGTGGGCAGTACCAGTTTGTGTTATAGGGAAGAAAAGTACATCCCTAGATCCATTGTGGGGAATGCCTCAGGTCTCTTTAGTCAGACTGGCCTCCTGTTTATCATCTATTTGAAGCTACTGGGTGACAGAATGGGCTTTAGCTTCATCAGTCTGTTGAAGATATCAAACTGGGTCCTGCCCTTTGGAACAACTTGCCCCTGGGGGTGAAATCTGTTCCCACCTCCTGACCTTCTGTAAGGGCATGAAGACCTGGCTTGAGACCAATGGGGAAGTATCATACTGGAGGAAGTTGGTGGACCAATAGCAGATCCTATCTGCTAGTGTGTGTGTGTGTGTGTGTGTGTGTGTGTGTGTGTGTGTGTGTGTGTGTGTGTGCATACATACCATTTTGTTTTATATTTTAACCTTGTAAGTTGCCCAGAGTTAAATAAATGAAACACTTAGCAAATGATGCTGCCTAGGTACTTGGTCAATGCCTGGAGGCTATAAGAGCCTGAATTTGGGGGGGAGGGGACAACTGCAACTCACCCCTAGAAAAATAGAGCATCTGTGCTTTTATGTCACCCTTGGGGTCGGAAATGTGACATTTCTGAACCTGGACAGAATAAGACAGAACTAATTTGTGGCTCTTAGTGCACTCATGTCCTAATGTCAACAGATATCTGAACAGGCAAATGAAAACATAGTCCACTGGAAAGAAGGACTAATAGGGGGGTGGGGTGAGAAGGAACTCTGTTTAAATTTCTGTGGCAAAAATTTGAGTGAAAAGCTGTAAAAATGTGTACTTGGGCCTCCCTGTATATGAAACTTTTATCAGCATTAGTAAGTATGATTCTTTCTGCAGTATTCTTTCTCCATTCTATCCACCCTGATACATTGCAATGATGCATATGAATCCCCTCAGTACTCATAGACTTCAGATTCCTCCTGAGGTTTACAAAATCCATTGATATATTTATAGATGTTTTCAGGGGCGGGTTGCTCACTTACATCGTACCAGAGCGCTGCATGCACATCGCAACATTTGGTGCGTGCGCTCACTCGCTATGCATGCGTGCCCTTTGTGCAATTTTGCTTCTGCGCATGCACGGAAGCAAAATCTGTCCAAAATCTTGCTAGGGGACGCGTGCACACGCAATTTCGCTGAGATTTTGCTTCTGCGCATGCATGGAAGCAAAATCTCTCAAAAATTGAATGCGGCGCGCGTCCCCTCATGTGATTTCGGTGAGATTTTGCTTCCGTGCATGCGCAGAAGCAAAAAAGCCCAAAAATTCGGCACCAGAGCGGTCGCGTGCAAACAGCGCCATCTGCTGGCCGCTACTGGAACGACAGAGTGGACCGCACCTGTAGGAACCCACCACTGGATGTTTTATATGCAGTAACCTGTCTTCAACTGTACTAGCAGAAAAAGTCATTGTCAATAGACTAAAAAAAACCCTAGTTTTTAGTGAATGTCCTTGGCAAATCCTTGTTTGCATGCAATAATTGCATATCAGTGAATGAAATTTAAAGTAATCATTTTTAATGACTAAAAATGAACCTGTTATAAAACTGATAGGCCACATTTCATGTTTAAAGCAGTCACTACATCAGGAAAATAATTTTAAGATTTAAGGCAAATCTTAAGGTTAAAGGGATCTATCAGAACACTCAAAATATCTACTTTCTTTGGGTCCTTCTGACTATTTGGAGCTCATTTTTGAAAAAAATTAAGCAAACATTTGGACTGAATAGTTTAGAAATCTGTGCCTTTTATTCATTTTTAAGCAGACATTATTCATATTTATACTATAATACATAATTGGTGGTCCCCTATTTATGTAAAGTTTAGGTATAGCCAAGCTAACTTCTTCGATATTCCAAGGCTGACTCATATTATCAGCAAGCCAGCTTCAAATACCACATCAAAAAAACTCATAAATGCCTTACCCACAAATCTTGGCATCATCATTTTTTCCACAAACACTGTCAAACAATAAGTCAACTCTGAAAACATGATTTCTTCAGGTCTTCCCTAGAGAACTGAACTCAGACTTAATAGTTAACTTCTGGTTCGTGCTCCTAAATTACAGTTATTAATTCTGCTGTTTCTTAAAATCCCATTGAATTTCAGCACCCATTAGAAAGAAGAATAAAAAGACAAATGTAGGATATTCCTACCCTCTTTCTCTTAAATTATTAATACCATTTAGACCTACAAAAAAAATTGGCAGGGTTGAGGATGATTAAGGATTCCCAAGTCTGATCTAGAATATAACAGGAATAAAACTTAGAGTCAGGATGTGTTAATTGCAAAAACGCTAATGGCTTTATTCTAGGAATAAGAAGGGTTCTTTGAGATTTGGAAATGTAATAAGGGGGTTCTTTGACATTTGCCCTTGTAATGGGGAGGGAAATTTTATTGGTTTTAATGCTAGTGCTAAGTCCCCATGTGGTGTGCATGACTCATAGATGCAGCATCTTTCATCCATATCTTCCATATCACAAGTACCATCATCCAGGAGACATAATGGTTGGTGGAATTTCATCTGAAGTTGGTCCAGTCTTTGAAAAAGTCACCTTTGAAGTTCATCCCCCACCAGTATTGCCTGGGCAGTTTGTGTAAGGAATGTAATTATTGTGTGTTCATATTTTCCTGTCTTTTTGAGTGCTAAAATTATTAATGATGATATCTCCATCAGAAAATACCGTATTTTTCGGAGTATAAGACGCACCTTCCCCCCCCCTAAAAGAGGCTGAAAATTTGGGTGTGTCTTATACTCCGAATGTGGCTTTTTTGAAGCTTTTTTCCCCCAGCCCTAACGAGGTGCTAATGATCTTCCCAGCTTGCAGGCTTGTTTTCCCGGCTTGCAGGCACCCTCCAAAACAGGTTTTTTCAGCCCTAACGAGGTGCTAATGACCTTCCCAGCTTGCAGGATTTTTTCATTGCTACTCCCTCCGAAGAAGTTTTTTTCCAGCCCTAAGTCTTTACAGGCTTGTTTTCATTGCTACTTCCTCCAAAAAATGTTTTTTTCAGCCCTAATGAGGTGCTAACAATCTTCCCAGCTTGCAGGATTTTTTCATTGCTACTCCCTCCGAAGATGTTTTTTTCAGCCCTAACCAGAGGATAAAATAATGTGCTGAAGCTGACCAGACTAAGGATGCTAGCCAGATGAATACCTGGTAGGTAGATTTTTTTCCTTTATTTTCCTCCTCCAAAACTAAGGTGCGTCTTATACTCCGGTGCGTCTTATACTCTGAAAAGTACGGTAATAGCTGATTGACTAGGTGAAATTAAGGAGATGGTAAGAACATAATTCTCTTATCACCCAGGCAACATATAATGTGGAAAAAATGAAATAGGTAAAGCAAACTTCTTACAACTGAGTATCTACAGGTGGACTTCTACTTCTTGTATTTTCTACACAGCCTGGGCAATACTGTGGGACAGGGAATGCTGATTTAGAGCACTTTTGCATTTTTCTATATAGATACATTAAGTTGCTTTATATCTAATAAAAACGCAACTCCTTCAAACACACTGCAGGAACTTCTATTCCAAGTAACAATACAGGGGTGTCTGCAAGCCTGGCTTTGTGCCAGAAAACTGAGTGTCTTTCCTTTTGAAAGCCACATTATACATTTGGATTCCAGACATTCCCTGTGCTTTAGGTCTTAAATTGTTTGCACAGTTTTCCTGCAGAAATGTATGTGTTTTGACAATGAATTTTGAATTCTTTATCATATACCCCTGGTATTTATCTGCCTATTAATTCTACAACCCAATGGCTCTTAGTTTTCTGTATTCAAAACATGGAATTAATTGATAGGGCTGGCCTGTTATACTGAAACTATTGATTAGAATGTAAATGCTGCTAGAATATCATTCTGATGTGTAATGCAACTCTCATTGTAGTGGAGTTCCTAAGAATTACCAGCACATCCTGGCTTTGGCATTTGCCGTAAAGGAAATCAATGAAAACCCACAAATCTTACCCAATCACACCCTGGGCTTCCATATTTATGACAGCTATGACAATGCTCAAAGGACCTATCAAGCCACCATGCTGCTTCTATCAGCAACTGAGAGACTGTTCCCCAACTACCTATGTAGCATTCAGAATAAAGTCAGAGCTGTTATTGGAGGACTAGATGCTGAAATCTCACTCCATGTGGCAACTCTCTTGGATATCTATAAGATTCCACAGGTAGGTTGGTCATCCTTGCGTGCACTACTTTTAGTGTCCTGCTTTTACATCAGAGCTTGGTTGTTGTTTTTTTAGTGTTATGTATATTCAGATAAATGTATATTCAAATAAATAATTCAGATGTTCATTTTTCATGAATGGATTCAAACTGGGTAGCTGATTAAATCAGTGATTTAATCCTCATGGATTAGAGTAAAATGGTATGCAAATTTTTATGGCTCAGTGATTTCTTCCAAAAAAAAAACCTCAACCATTTTCTTAGTAATTGCATGTACTTGGAATTTATTAACCTGGTCTTAGCATGTTGTGTGAACTCAGCCAATGGATTGGAATGTGATCCAATTTAAATCAATCTCAAAACTTAATACTCAATAAATTGAGACCCACTGTTGTTAAAGGAACCAATCTGCAAATGATTAGTGTGATCTGTAATCTGTTGGAATTAGTGTTAAATTCCAACAGAAATTCACCCACAGATCTTGTTTCCTTTAAACTAGATGAATCTAGCTCTGCTTATAAAAAGGTTTTTGTTAGAGATTAATTGCTTTGAAAAAAAATCAATATTTTTAATATTTGTAAATTTTAATTGCACAGTAATAAATAATTATCTGCCACTAGATAGAAAATATCCAGAATACTGTCAAAGTATTGGTGGACTTGACTTTCGTAAGAGAGAATGCCACAGCTGCCAAGATTACTTTCTCTTTTCCCAACTCATGATTGCACTTGTTTAATCTTCAAACAATTATATTTAACTAAGCTTTACACTGCTGCTCTTACAGTGTGAAACCATTTTCTAAATTATTATTGGGAAGGTGTCCATGGCAAACTTTCACCGTTTCAAATGCAATGTGATTTGTTATGTGGCTAGACGTTTCTTCATAAAGTTACATTTTGTGTTCTTATATAGCAAAATATGTTTTTTTTAAACTAATTTTACTGAAATCTGCAAATATTAATACTCTGTGATTCTCCCTGAAGTAAACTTTTGTTTCACTTGAACTGTTAGAAATTTAACCTTTTAAATTTTTAGATCAATATGCAAATCATATTGTCCATTTGTGTATATAAGCAAAACTAAGTTACATGCATGTAGACAAACAAGGATTATATCTATTCATTCAATATTTTGATAATATGAAAAAGCAATTGCCCATCATCTATGAATCTGCTGCTTGATTTTAGATGAATTCATAAATAATTCCTCCAGAGACTGAGCATCATTGAAATGTAATTCAACAAACTTCCAAAACTTTCCAGACTGTTATGCCTTCCAGAACTAGAAATTCCTGGAATAAAAATTCAGTGAATTCTAATCTCAATGAGGCAGACAAGGATGTTTTAAGAGGTTGGTAGAAAGGTAGTCCTCAGCTTTTACCCGTACATTTAATGACTGTTCAAATTACAGTGACTTCAAAAAGGTGACCTGAAATCTGTACCTTCACTTATGATCATAACATCACTCGAGCCGCCCAGAGTCCCTCGGGAGTTGGGCGGCATACAAATCTATTTAAATAAATAAATAAATAAACACTTATAGTCATGTGATTTCAATTTAGGCATTTGGCAACTGGCTCCCATTTACAATCATTTACAGCATCCTGTGGTCAGATGATCACAATTTGCAACCTTTTTTTTTTTGCCAATTTCTATTTTTTAAAAAACAGGAAAAAAAACAATTGGGAAGCTGGATTCACTTAATAACTGTGAAGATTTGTTTAATAACCGAAGCAAAACAATATTGTAAAATCAAGATTTATTTATTTATTTATTTATTTATTTATTTATTTATTTATTTATTTATTTATTTATTTATTTATTTATTTATTCAGCTTTCTTATATGCCGCCCAACTCCCGAAGGACTCAGGGCGGCGTACAGCATAGGAAAATACAAGAAACCAATAAACAAAATTTAAAAACATAATATAAAAATTAGAAATGCAATATAAAAACAACCATGCAACAACCAAGCATACCCGGAGGAGAGTTCAGCTGGAATTAAGCTCTACCCCCTGCCTGCAGGAAAAGCCACGTCTTAACGGCTTTTCGGAAGGCCAGCAGGGTGGGGATGGTTCGGGTCTCTGGAGGAAGTTGGTTCCAGAGCGTGGGGCCTGCCACAGAGAAGGCCCTCCCCCTAGGACCCGCCAGCCGGCATTGCTTGGTTGATGGGAGCTGGAGGAGGCCAACTCTGTGGGCCCTAACCGGTCGAAGGGAAGTATGAGGCAGAATGCGGTCCCGGAGATAACCTGGCCCTAAGCCATGAAGGGCTTTAAAGATGATGATCAACACCTTGAATTGGACCCAGAGACAAATAGGTAACCAATGCAGCTGGCAGAGTATAGGTGTCACGTGGGTGTCCCTTGGTACACCCACCACAGCACGAGCAGCCACATTTTGTACCAGTTGGAGTCTCCGGATACTCTTCAAGGGTAGCCCCATGTAGAGTGCATTGCAGTAGTCCAAACGGGAGGTGACAAGGGTGTGAGTGACCGTGAGTAGAGCCTCCTTCTCCAAGTATGGCCGCAACTGGTGCACAAGGCGAACCTGTGCAAAGGCCCCCCTAGCCACAGCAGTAAGATGATGCTCCAATTTTAGCTGTGGATCTAGAAGGACCCCCAAGTTGCGGACCTGGTCCGAGGGAGTCAGTTTCGTTCCCTCTAGAACCAAGAAGGGACAGTTGTTGTAGTCCTTAGGAGGCAATACCCAAAGCCACTCAGTCTTGTCGGGGTTGAGTCTGAGTCTGTTCCTCCCCATCCAGATCCTAACGTCGTCCAGGCACCGGCACATTACATCAACTGCCGCACTGAAGTCAGACGGGGTGGTGATGTACAGCTGGGTGTCATCAGCGTACTGGTGGAAACGCACCCCATGTCTGCGGATGATCTCACCCAACGGTTTCATGTAAATGTTAAATAGGATGGGCGAGAGAACCGACCCCTGAGGCACCCCGCATAACAGGGGCCTAGGGGAGGATCTCTGCCCTCCTGTTAACACCGACTGCATCCTATCGGCGAGATAAGAGGAGAACCACCGTAAAATGGTGCCTCCCACTCCCAACTCACCAAGACGATGCAGAAGGATACCATGGTCGATGGTATCGAAAGCCGCTGAGAGGTCAAGTAGCACCAGGATAGAGGAGTTTCCCCCATCCCGGGCCCGCCAGAGATCATCTATCAGAGCGACCAAGGCAGTTTCTGTACTGTACCCATGCCTGAAACCCGACTGATAGGCATCTAGATGTTCTGTTTCATCCAGACGTCGCAGAAGTTGAGTGGCCACCACCTTCTCCACAACTTTCCCTAAAAAAGGTAAGTTGGAGACCGGATGATAGTTCTTCAAATCAGCTGGATCCAGGGAAGGCTTCTTCAGGTGGGGTCTCACCACCGCAGTTTTTAACGACTGCGGTACGGATCCCTCCCCCAAAGAAGCGATGACCACCGCCTGGATCCAGCCGCGTGTCACCTCCCTGCTGGCCGAGACCAACCAGGAGGGGCACGGGTCCAATAAACAGGTGGAGGCCCCCATCGCCCCCACGGCTCTGTCCACATCATCAGGAGAAACAGGCCCAAACTCCTCCCACAACGGTGGACTAAGACTTGCCCCAGTCAACTCCATGGACTCTGCCCAGCCAGAGTCCAGGTTCGACCGGATCCGAGCGACTTTATCCGACAGAAACTCTGCGAATTCCTCAGCTCTACCTTGCAAGTGTTCCTCGCTCCCCCCTTTAGCAAGGAGGGAGCGAGTCACCCTAAACAAGGTGGCTGGGCGAGAATCTGCGGAAGCAATAAGAGCGGAAAAATGAGATCGTTTTGCCGCCCTTAACGCCACGAAATAAGATCTGATGTAAATTCTTAATAGTGTTCGATCGATTCGGTCTTGCTGGACCTCCAGCGGCGCTCCAGACGTCTCTTCTGGCGTTTCATCTCCCAGAGCTCCTCGGTGAACCAGGGAGCTTTCCGGGATCCACTGCCACGGAGAGGTCGCTTAGGCGCAATTCGGTCTAGCGCCCCTGATGCTGCGGTGTTCCAAGCAGCCACCAGGGAGTCAGCCGAACTGTGTACCAGGGTTTCAGGTATCTCCCCAAGTTCCCTCTGGAATCCTTCTGGCTCCATCAGGCGCCTGGGGCGGAACCAACTAGTCGGTCCCGCCTCCCTGCGGGGGAGGAGTGGGGCAACGAAATCCAACCTCAGTAGGAAATGATCTGACCATGACAAAGGGGTGATGACTATGTCCCTTATCTTCAGATCATCTCTCCACTGCCCCGAGAGAAACACTAGGTCGAGCGTGTGACTGCCCTCATGAGTCGGATAAAGATCAATAAAACCTATCATTAAAATAATTTACACTGGAAATTCCAGTCTTAATTATGATTCTAATTGGCGCTACCTATAAGATTATTTTAAATATACCATATTTTTGGAGTATAAGACGCACCTTTTCCCCCCCTAAAAGAGGCTGAAAATTTGGGTGCGTCTTATACTCCAAATGTAGCTTTTTTGAAGCTTTTTTTTCCAGCCCTAACAAGGTGCTAACCATTTTCCCGGCTCTTCCCGGCTTGCAGGTTTGTTTACCCAGCTTGCAGGCTCCCTCCGAAAAAGGTTTTTTCAGCCCTAATGAGGTGCTAACAATCTTACCGGCTTGCAGGATTTTTTCATTGCTACTCCCTCTAAAGAATTTTTTTTTCAGCCATAAGTCTTTGCAGGCTTCTTTTCATTGCTACTCCCTCCGAAAAAGGTTTTTTGAGCCCTAACGAGGTGCTAACGATCTTCCCTGCTTGCAGGATTTTTTCATTGCTACTCCCTTCGAATAAGTTTTTTTCCAGCCCTAAGTCTTTGCAGGCTTGTTTTCATTGCTACTCCCTCCAAAGAAGATTTTTTTCAGCCCTAACCAGGGGATAAAATAATGTGCTGAAGCTGACCAGACTAAGAACACTAGCCAGATGAATACCTGGTAGGTAGATTTTTCCCCAATTTTCCTCCCCCAAAACTAAGGTGCGTCTTATACTCCAGTGCGTCTTATACTCCAAAAATACGGTATATGTTTACTGCTATGAAAATGTTATCTAGATGTTTCTTTTATGTTCTTTTTCTATTTCTCTCTAGCTCATTTATGGCTCTGCTCCAGTAATGAATGATAAAACCCCAGGCCTTTCCTTTTATCAGATGGTTCCCCCAGAAGAACTTCAGCATAAAGGGATTCTCTCACTACTCCTGCATTTTAACTGGACATGGATTGGGATCCTTATTATGGACAATGATCAGGGAGAAAAATTTGTAGAAAGTATGATTCCTCTTTTTTCCCAAAAAATGGTTTGTGTTTCCTTCATTGAAAAATTTCACAAACTAACCGATTTCAGTAGACTTGATAGCATGCTTCAGCAGGGGGCAAAAATCTATGATCATGTCATGGGTGATAAGGTTAATGCACTGGTTTTCAATGGAGAGTCCTTTGCTATGGGCTATTTGTTATGGCTTCAATATATTCCTAACATAGAAGAGGTGAGAAGTAAACCAAAAGGCAATGTTTGGATAATGACAGCACAGATGGAGTTCAGTTTAATCCCTTTTCAGCGTGCTTGGGATATAAAAGTAATTGATGGTGCCCTTTCCTTCTCGATGCATTCAACTGCTCTACCAAAGTTCAGATTATTTGCTGGAAAACAAAATCCCTTCAGTGTAAAGAAAGATGGATTTATAAAACAGTTCTGGCAAGAAGCCTTTGACTGTGTATTCACAAATGTTATGAGTGATGTGGATGAGAACATTTGCAATGGTAAAGAGAATTTGGTGAATCTTCCTGGACCCTTTTTTGAAATGGACATGACTGGCCACAGCTACAGCGTTTACAATGCTATTCATGCCATAGCTCATGCATTACATGCTATGTCCTACTCTAGAAATACTGAGAGATCAATTTTGGATAGAATAGGAAGGAAGCTTCATAGTGAAGATTTCTGGCAGGTAATACTCTTATTAATAAAAATACTATGAAAATTTGATCGTAACTGTGAATCTGTATTTTGACTGTCTTCCCATGTCCTAGAATGGAAACAAATCATGCTTCAGTCAGAATGCTGTGCTTCTTTAATTATTGATAATCTTTACCTTAATTATTATTATATTACTATTGTCCATTGATTTTTGCTGGATCTCTACCTATGTTAGTTAACTCATAATTATTGTTTTAGAAAACTTATTTTCCTCACATGGGAATAAATCTATTTCTCTATGTCTTTATGATTGCCTGATTCTAGAAATTTATTTTTATCTTGTATTTTTTTTTCAATTTCTATTTTTTTCTATTCTGAAAATTATCAGCTAGGAGACAGGACTTTTAGTCTCTCCAACCAGTTGCATTTTCTTTTCAATTTAGCTCCACTACTTTCTGAGAAGTGTTGATTTCAACAATGGTGCTGGGGAACAGGTTTCCTTTGATCAGAATGGGATTGTAGCAGCTGGATTTGATATTATCAACTTGATGACTTTCCCAAACAAGTCATTTCTTCGTATGAAAGTTGGAAATGTGGACCATTCAGCTCCCCCAGTATTAACCATTAATGAGATGATTACATGGCACAGCTGGTTTAATCAGGTAGGGTTTAATTATTGTCCTTGATTCTGAATCAACATGGGGCATCACAATATTATATTATTATTATTATTATTATTATTATTATTATTATTATTATTATTATTATTATTATTGTTGTTGTTGTTGTTGTTGTTGTTGTTGTTGTTGTTGTTGTTGTTGTTGTTGTTGTTGTTGTTATTATTATTATTATTATTATTATTATTATTATTATTATTATTATTATTATTATTATTATTATTATTATTTTATATATATAAGAATGCTATATGTAAATTCATCATATTGGACAATAGTAAATTCTTACTTAAGGTGATTTCCAGATAAGCAACTTATAGAGATCAACAATATATCTGATTAGCTGTAGCATAATTATGACATACTAATAATTTTTAGGCGAAACTAAGTGGGGTATTATTTCCTCATAATAAAATTTGTCTCATTTCCAGTCCATTGTGGGCCCATACTTCATTTATCCTTAGAAGTCCTTTCTCTCTCTCTTTTAAGAACTCATGATTGCACTTGTTTAATCTAAAAAGAAGTATATTTAACTGAGCTTTATACTACCTTTATGCTTTTACAATATAAACACCTTTTTCAGACTATTATTTCTATCCCTAAACTGGGAAGACGCCCATGACATACTTTCATCATTTCAAATGAGAGGCTAAAAGTGTCAATGTGTATAGGTTTCTTCTTTAATTTCCAGGTGATACCCGTTTCTGTCTGCAGTGAGAGCTGTTATCCTGGGTTCAGCAAAAAAGTGAAGGAGGGAGAGCCATTTTGCTGTTATGACTGCCTCCCATGCCCAGAGGGGAGGGTTTCAACTGAGAATGGTATGAGATATTTATCTACTAATTAATATATTTTCATTAAATTCAACATGGTGTGGGATGAATCATTTCTGCTTTCTGGAATATTCTAGCATAATTTTATCATTACTTTTGAGAGTAATGATGAAGAAATTAAGTTATCAAATCTTTATTTACACCTTAAGGGGTATCATTCAATCATTTATGAAGCATCACTGTAATTACTGTATGTACATATCATTGAACAATGTTTATGTCACTTTTTCTTGTTTCCCACAAACATACTTTTTGTAAGTTCTTTACGTGTGTTGTATGTTGAGTTCCCTGGTAGCGATACAATTAGACAAAGAGGTATGTTGGGATTGTATATTTTGGAGCATCCACAGAAGCATATAGGAGGTTGGATCCACTGCTTTTTATCTGCCACTTCTTCTAACAAGAGTTTCCTCATGTGTTGACAAATTTACAAATGGAATTTTCTGACTTTAAAATTCAAAACTCAACATTACCAAACAGCTAGTCATTCATAATAAATAAAAACTATTCAGATGTCTGTAGGAAGAGAGAAAGAATAAGCATTTTTCTTTAAAGAAAAGAAAAGTTATTTTATGTAGTAGTTAAGTTGTGTGTAACATGAACTGATTTTTAAAGAAGTATTATTTTTATATTTATTAAGGCCTTTGAGGTATACTATAAATACATACATACTGTACACATCATGCTATTTCCTTTCAGACTAAGCATCCCAATGCAGTGCACACGCAAAAAAGGAATAAGAAATGGTACCAAAAAATTAAAAGCATGCCATAAGAAAAAGAAATGTAACTAAAACTAGTTTACACTAACTAGTTCACTTTACATTTCTGCCTTTGCAAAGAATCCTTCATATTATTACATAAATAAATTGTTTTATTCATTCCCTTTTATTTTTTAAAATTCTCGGGTCTCTGTGTCCATACACTTTTACTTCATATGTTTGTTTTGAACCACACTTCACTCATTCTCTTTACATAACCCAACCATTTCAATGAACCTTCTTTCTTATTGATCACTCAGACAGCATTGATCATGCTGACTGATGACCTCTGGTAACACTTCTGTGGTGCAAGCTGCACTAACTTAACAGATTAACAGAGTTGGAAGGGACCTTGCAGGTCATCTAGTCCAACCCCCTGCCCGAGCAGAAGACCCTATATCTGCCTCTACCTAGGATCGAACTCACAACCTCCTGATTGTGAGGCAAGAGCTCCATCTCTAGGCCACAGCAGCTGGGTAGTAGTAGTCTTCCAGATTCAAGTCAAACTGCTGGTTGTAACTTATAAAAACCTTCATGGCATAAATGTTGGCAATCTATAGGACCATCTGCCTCCAATTGTTTCTGTTTCACATGAAAATCTGTTTCAGTTTGGTGTAGTAGTTAAGTTGCTGGCCTAGAATTCTAGTCCTGCTTTAGGTATGAAAGCCACTGAAGTGACTTTGACCTAGTCATGCTCTCTCAGTCTTATAGGGTTGTTGTTGAGAAAATAGGAGAAGAAAGGAATATTAAATATGATTATTATGATTATTGAGCCATCATGGCACAGTGGTTAGAGTGCAGTACTGCAGGCTATTTCTGTTGACTGCCGGCTGCCTGTAGTTTGGCTGTTCTCACCGGCTCAAGGTTGACTCAGCCTTCCATTCTTCCAAGGTGGGTAAAATGAGGACCCAGATTATTGGGGACAATATGCTCAATCTGTAAACAGTTTACAGAGGGCTATAAAAGCATTGTGAAGCAGTTTATAAGTCTAAATGCTATTGCTATTGCTATTACCTTCTTGAAAAGCTTATGAAGTAGAAGAGACAGGAAAAATTCTAATAAATATATTACTAGAGTGCTCTCTAGAAAATAAATGGAGGACAATCTTCAAAACCAATTTTTAGATATTCTAATTTGCTCCCCTGAATAGGAGGCTTTCATTTTTCTCTTAGATGATCAAACTTCAGTAGGTAGAATTTAATTCTTATTTTAATTTTAAATGTGAAAATAAAACATGTTTATAATTAAAATAAGAATTAAAATAAGAATCTTCATGTTTCCAATAATCTTTCTAAATTTTAATAACCATAACTTGTAGAAATGTTATTATGTATTCTTTGCATTACTAGTTGCTTTTTTTGTGTAAGTTTTATTTTTTATTTCATATGTGATTTGTTGTAATATGACCACTTTTTAAAATATTTATCTTTGACCTTACAAAATAAAGTTGTATCCTGAACCAATATTCCCCTAATATCGCTAAAAATAGTTCTCATATATTTATTCATATTAAATATCCAAATCATATAAGCCACACATTCTTACTCCCTCAACTAAACTTTTTGCTAAAGATTCTATTTATTTTCACACTTGCATCATTTCAATCATACACTGCTATTATCACATTTAACAATCAACCTTTAGTTCCAAATTTGTGTAAGTGTTCCATTCTTCAGCCTTTTATCATATACTTCCTATGAATCAACAAATTTAAGATAAACTCTCTTGTCCACATTCTGTCAAGTTCTTAGAGGTTAGCTGAAAACCACTTGAAGTTCTGGAATGATATTTATGACCAGTAGGTTAAAGGAATAGAATCTTAAAAGCCTGCCAACATAATTCTACATATCAGCTTATACCTACAGAAATTAAAGCAAAGTTATTCTAAGCTCTCTTTTTTTCCTTGCACTACAAAATCTCTTCTATAATGGACTTTCTCCTTCCTACTTGTTTCAAGGTCTATTAGACACTCTACCATGCTACCTGTATTGGTATGTAAAAAAAAAAGACTGGACAAAGAGATGCTGCAAAGGAAATGTTAAATAAGAGACAGCATAGCCTGCAGCTAGATATTAGGCAGGGCAAGAAACTCAGAAGAGACCTTCCCTAGTTTCTCAGGGGAAAGGGAATTGTAAGGGAATTGTGTGGGTGGCAAAGAATTGTACTTGCATACTTGCAAGATTCTATGAATGTAAATGTACAATAAAGTAGAAATAGCTTATCTGGTTGTGGTTCCTATGGTTTATTCTGTGAAGCCAACATTTCCTCCCACATTAGACTCACTTTCATTCTCCACTATGAAATTCACTGAGAACAATGATCCCAACATATGGCAGGCATCAGAACCTGCAGACCTTAAAAATGGTTGTCAGGCTTTCTCCAGGTCTTGGGCCCAAATTTTTAGATGGTACAATCTACCTTAGCCATGTTTGCTGTGTTTTAATCATTGGATTTGTTTGGATATGCTTTGTGTTTGGTTGGCTTTGATATTTCTTCTTCTTCTCCTTCTCCTTTTTTTCTCCTTCTCCTTCTCCTTCTTCCTCTTCTTCTGTCATCAAGAGTCTCATGGCTTGAGATGGGCAGCCATAAAATTCTTTAAATAAATAAATACACTGGAAAATGTGTCAGAGCACATATACACCCATCATTATGTCTTTTCTTCCCTGAACATATTCACTCCACAAGTCAATATGTACACTTTTCTTTCATTACATGCATAATTTCATATACCATGCTATTGAATATGCCTGAATTCCAAATCATAGTCTTTTATATAACTTTGATATCTCAGATGGGCTGTTAGTTATTGATCTCTCTCATTCATTAGGGCTTTGATTCACTGAAGATTCCATACTCATTATGAAGAAAAAACCAGTTAGCTTGGGTTACCAGCCTAAGGCATACACAAAGTTTAATTTTAACCCAAAAGCACGGACATTATTTTATGCAAGATACATTCACTTACAGTATGCAGAGAATACCATTACAATACATATACTAAAGCTTTTATTAAATTCAGTAAGATTTATATGCCTTGTACACTGAGAGAAGATAAAAGAAATATTTTTCATGATTTACCAGAAACATAGTTTTATAATTCCATTTGTCAGATGATAGATAGATAGATAGATAGATAGATAGATAGATAGATAGATAGATAGATAGATAGATAGATAGATAGAAATTGTTAATTTAATTTGTTAATTTAAAAAGTCAAATTCTATTTAATTTAATACATAAAACATGTTTGCCAATTAAATTTAGCAGGAATCTTGGTTAAACAAAATATTTTGTAAACACTATAAAAACTAATGATTATACATTTATAATCATAAATTAGTTTTATGATTGCAGTATAATTTATGCCATGCTAAACAGATATACACAACCTTTATGAGAATAACATCTCATTCTTTCTTCTTTTTTCAGACAGAGACGAATGTTCTAGATGTAATGATAAATTTTATCCAAATAAAAAACATGATTTTTGTATCGCCAAAACTGTTAGTTTTTTGACTTATGAAGAACCTTTAGGGATCAGTTTAGCCTGCCTTGCTCTTTCTTTTTCTTTGTCTACTGTTTTTGTGCTTGGAGCATTTATGAGGCATCACAACACTCCGATCGTCGTAGCCAACAACCGGGACCTCTCCTATACACTCCTCATTGCTCTGCTGCTCTGTTTCCTTTCGGCACTGCTCTTCATTGGTCAACCAGGAAGATTAATCTGTCTCCTCCGACAAACAACTTTTGGCACAGTCTTTTCGGTGGCTGTTTCTTCAGTCTTGGCAAAAACCATCACAGTGGTTCTGGCTTTTATGGCCACTAAACCAGGATCTAGGTTGAGAAAATGGGTGGGGAAAAAATTAACTAATTTTATCATTGTTTCCTGCTCCCTGATCCAAGCAGGCATTTGTACACTCTGGCTATCTATGAACCCTCCATTCACAGATGTTGATATAATCTCAGTGATGGAAGAAATTATCCTGCAATGTAATGAAGGCTCCATGACCATGTTTTATTGTGTCCTTGGCTATATGGGTTTCCTGGCTCTTATCAGCTTCACCACAGCTTTTCTTGCCAGGAAATTACCTGACACTTTCAATGAAGCCAAGTTCATCACCTTCAGCATGTTGGTCTTTTGCAGTGTTTGGCTAACCTTTGTCCCAGCATACCTGAGCTCCAAAGGGAAATACATAGTGGCTGTGGAGATCTTTTCTATCTTAGCTTCAGGTGCTGGGCTTCTGGGCTGCATCTTTTTCCCCAAATGTTATATCATTGTGTTTCATCCAAACCTGAACAACAGGGAACAACTAATGAGAAGAAAGAAGTGATTAATAATCACTCTCTTTCATCATCAGACAAAAGTTTTTAATTTACAATTTTGCATTTCTAAATAATATAGAATATTCATGAAAATATCTCTCTCAGATCCTGATTTATATACCTTTTCTCCATTTTCCAAATAGACTAACATTTAATTAAGGGAAACGTATGCATCCCACTTCTTTGTATCAGTTCTTGAGACGTTATCCTGTTTTTTGAAGTATCTTTTCTGAAGCACATTTATTTTCTGTTCCATTTTTATTTACTTGATATCAGCAATTGTATTACTTCAGCATAATTTCCATGTAAATTATAAAATTGTGGATTGGTGTGTGCCCTTTCCTCTCCCCTTTCCCTATTGCTTTAAAGGAATATATCAAAACATATTACAGAGAAATCTTTGAAGGTATCTGTTCTCAAAGGAATGCAAATGTCTAAGATTTGGATTTAAATTCTAACATCTTTTTCACTAATCATGTTACTATCAGCTATGAAATACAGTAGCATGCCAGAATATAATCAAGATGAATAATCTCATAGTGTTTGTCCTTGACCGAATGATAACTTGACAGCTGGTCAATTGCTCAGTGGTGTCTTCCTTCCATATACAGTGGTCAAGAGGATCTGGCATCTTGTTCTCAGATTCAAACATCCTGCCAGTCATTATCAGTCTGTTACAGAGGTGGGTTCCTCCAGGTTCGGACCGGTTCACTCGAACCAGTAGTGACCCGCTGATGATGTCACAATGACATCACGGAACCGGTTCGGTTGGTGCTGGTCCATGGGTGCCGCCATCTTTTCTTTGAATTTTATTTTATTTTATTTGAATCTTTTTAATTATTTTTTTCTTTTGAGCATGCGCAGAAGCTGAGTTTCCAGCACTGCGCATGCATCGCCATCTTGTTTTCAGCTTCTTTACCTTGGAGCCGAGGTGGCGCAGTGGTTAAAAGCAGCACTGCAACCTACTTCAGCTGACTGCTACTTCAGCAGTTCAGCTGTTCAAATCTCACCGGCTCGAGGTTGACTCAGCCTTCCATCCTTCTGAGGTCAGTAAAATGAGGACCCAGATTGTTGGGGGCAATATGCTGAACTCTGTAAACTGCTTAGAGAGGACTGTAAAGCACTATGAAGCGGTATATAAGTCTAAGTGCTATTGCTAAGTGCTATTTTTTATTTATTATTTTATTTTTTGATCTATGACATCTCTCTCTAGTGGACAAGGATCTTAAAAATAGTCCATCTTGATTGATACTGTGAGTGTTCAGAGGAATCTTGGAGATTCAAGACTGGGCAGTTCATTCAAGACTCCAGTCATCGTGTGGAATAAAAGGATATTCAAAGTGCTTAACTGGATTGAATCAGAGCAGCCCCTCAGATCCACTGTGGACCTTTCATTTGCTCAAGGGCTCAAAAAGATAAAGCAACTAGAGTGCCACTTGAAGAACACTTGTCTCAACAAACACTGGTACAAAATTATGTATAGGTAAACAGTGCTAATTACAACAGCAAAAATAAATATTGTCACCCTTATAAGGTTGGCTGAATGCTACCCTTATAAGGTTGGATAAATGCCACCTAGGTGCTTTTTAAAGGTGCCCCCCCAGCTCTAAATGATATATATCACACTACCCGATCTAATTGCTGTGTGCTGGTGGCATTTCACTATTTTGTTATGTTGAAGGGTTTCATCACACTTTCTTCTGATTAATGATTTTGACTGGTCCAGGATTCTATGGCCACCATGACAACCATAGACTGACTCAACTAATCTTGGGCCCTACTGCAATGGTTTCTCCAGATGCCAACTTGGAGAATAAGGAAGGATTGGCTCCAGGAGGTTAAGAGCCGGGGCGGTGGTGGCAAGGAACAGCATTAGGAAGATGCCAAGGCCTCCAAGTCAGAAGTGGAAGGGCTGGAGGAGCTTAGAGGGCCAAAAGCCTTTGAGGAGTCATAGGGGAATGATCACATGAGCACCTGGCTAGAGAGGAAAGGGGAGAGATGCTGCTGCAGCTGAAAGGCTTGGTCAGAAGCACAGGGTGGAAAATAATCACAGCTGCAACCGGACAACAGAGCTGAGGAGGAATTGCCTTCTCTATCAGATCACAGGACATGCAGGGCTGAATGGAGGGAGAGGTAATAGAGATTGGCAAGGCTACTCACAAAGAGGCAGCCCTGCTCCTCCTAATGAGTTCCACCAGTATTTGATGATGGAGTATTACTATTACCTCTAAATGGTTGTGTGCCCTATGGTCAAGAAGCCTTCACTTGATCGGAATGTTTTGGACAACTACAGATCTTGTCATGGAATCAATCATCAACCAATCCATTACCCTCCACTTAGAGACAAACAACCTACTCTCTCACAAACAATTTGGTTTCAGAAAAATGTTATCCTGCAACCTACAACTTCTACATTGTAAAAACATATGGACTACTAAACTCGACCAGGGTAAAGCAATAGATGCAATCTACATAGACTTTTGTAAAGCCTTTGACTCCGTAGTACACGATAAACTACTCCTAAAACTAAAATCTTATGGCATCTCTGGCCCCCTACACAAATGGATAACTGCATTCCTGTCAAACAGACAACAAGTGGTTAAAATAGGATCATCTCTATCAAACCCTGTACATGTTAACAGTGGTGTTCCCCAAGGAAGCGTTTTAGGACCAACTCTCTTCATTCTTTACATAAATGACATTTGTGATATTATACAAAGCAACTGCATCCTCTTCGCAGATGATGTAAAACTATTCAGCACCACAGACAATACTACAACCCTTCAAAAAGACCTTGACTATATATCTGAATGGTCAAACAAGTGGCAACTACCTATCTCTATCAACAAATGCTCAGTTTTACACATTGGCAAAAATAATCAAAACACTAAATACAAACTAGATGATCATGACCTTGATGATGATCCTCACTCAGTAAAGGACCTCGGAGTACTCATCTCTAACGATCTAAGTGCCAGAGCCCACTGCAACTACATAGCAAAGAAGGCATTAAGAGTGATTAATCTAATCTTGCGCAGCTTCTTCTCTGGTAACATTGTACTCTTAACCAGAGCATACAAAACATTTGCTAGACCGATTCTTGAATACAGCTCATCAGTCTGGAACCCACACTACATATCAGACATTAACACAATTGAGAATGTCCAGCGATACTTCACAAGAAGAGTATTACATTCCTCTGTTCCCAACAGAATTCCTTATGAAACCAGACTTGAAATTTTGGGACTTCAAAATTTAGAACTCCGCCGCCTTCGATCTGACCTAAGTGTAGCTCACAAAATTATCTGCCTCAATGTCCTACTTGTTAATGACTACTTCAGCTTCAACCACAATAATACACGAGCTCATAATAGATACAAACTTAATGTAAATTGCTCCAGACTTGATTGCAAAAAATTCGACTTCAACAACAGAATTGTTAATGCCTGGAACACTTTACCTGACTCAGTAGTTTCATCCCCAAACCCCCAAAACTTCAACCTCAGATTATCTACCATCGACCTCACCCCATTCCTAAGAGGTCGGTAAGGGGCGTGCATAAGCACACAATCGTGCCTACCGTTCCTGTCCTAATGTTCACATATATTCTTACCTCTTTTACTCTTATTCATGCTTGTACTATTACATATATATTCAATCATGTTTACTGTTTATACTTTGTTTATAATCATATATGCTTGACAAATAAACAAACAAACAAACAAGATCTATCACCAACATTCCTTTTCTTTGAGAAGTTATGGAGAAAGTGATGGCCTTTCAGCTACAAAGGTCCCTAGAAAAAGTTGATTATTTGAGCTTCTTGTAATAATGGTTTTTATGAGGCTACGGTAAAGGAACTACATCAACCTTAGAGAGATCAGGATCAGTGATCTTCTTAATCTCTCAGCTTTCATAAGAATATTATCTAAGTGCCCAGAGACTTGAGATTCCTTCTGAGCTTTTCAAAATCCAATTTAATAGAGTTATAGAAGTTTTCTGCAGATTATTTCTCCTAAACTGTACTGGCAGGAAATTGTCTTTGTCAGGTAACTAGTTAAATAGATATTATTAAAGGTTTCTGTTCAATTGAAATAGTTGTGTTTTTTTTCATTTTGAACATCTAAAAGGCTGAGTTGTAAAAATAGATATCCCATTTTTAGATTCTCATTTTAAAAAAAATTAAGCATTGATTTGGACTGAATAGTTTAAAACTCCATCCCATTTATTCCTGTTTAATCAGTAATGATTCCTACTGCAATAAATGATTTGGTAGTCTCTCGTTTAAATAAATTTCAGATCTGGCCATGCTAACTTCTTTAATATTCCAAGGTTGGCTTATATTATTAGCATGTCAGTGTCAGAATACATTCTGAAACAAACCCATGAAAATCTCAAGCACATTTTTGGGCATAATTTCTTTGCCCACCATCACCATCAAACTGTTCCCAGAATATGAATGTAGATATTCCCTATTCACAATTCTTCACACACAAAAATCCTAGTTCCTATAAGAATAGGAGAGAAAAAACCAACAACATAATTTCTGCAGGACACACTAGGGGGAACTGAACTCCGATTTAATAATCACCTTCTTGTTTGTGCATCTAATTACTATTTTTCATTCTTCTTTTTCTCAAAGTCTCACTGAATCTCAGTGTTCATTAGAAAGATTAATAAAAAGATTAATGTAGGATGTTACTTATCTCTCTTTCTCTTAAAATATCAATACCATTTAGAACTAGAGAGAAACATGTCAGGCTTAGAGATGAGTAAGAATCACCAAGTCTGATCCTAGATAAACTACCATTCATGTTTTTATACAATGTTAATCCCAAAAATGCTAATGGTCATGATATAAGAACAAATAGAACATCTTTGAAATCTGCCCTTGTAATAGAGATGGCAACTCTACTGGTGTGGCTGCTAGTGCTGCTCCCTCATGTGGGGTGCAAAATTCATAGGTGCGACATCTTTCATCCATATCCTCCATATCACAAATACCATCAGCCAGGAGATCTTATAGTGGGAGGCATTTCTTCTGAAATTGCTCCAGTCTCAGATGAAGTCACCTTCAAAGAACACCCTCCTCCAATATTACCTGAACAACATGTGTAAGGAATGGAATTGCTACTTTTGGTTTATATTTTCATAGATTTGTGATTACTGAAATAATCCATCAAAGAATAATCCATGATTGACTGGGGTCAATATAAGTGGATGCTAAGAAAAGCATTATTTTCTCAATCAGAGAACATTATCTGTGGACTTATGGAGAAGCCCATCTATGTGGCGATATTCTGTGTTTAAAGCACACTTCCCAAATCAGAGCATTGCCACCTGAATGGGCTTCCAAGTTTGCAATTCTCTGCTATTGCTGTGCTGCTTGGGGAGTACTCCTTAGTAACATACACACAGTTGAGGATGACACAGCTTGAGAAGGACTAATTTAAAGCTCTTTTATCTTTTTGTTTTTTTATCTATGTGTTTAAAATTATTTGTGCAATTATCCTTCCAAAATGTCTTACAATGAATATTACTGAAGCATATTCAATTGTAAATACATTCTTATTCATTCATATTTAGAAGGGAGATCACTTATAGCGCCAGATATATGGGATCAAGTTGGTGAAACTAGCTTGTTAATTCCTTTTATGTATAACTATTGAATATAAAAATATAAAAATGGTAGAATATATTTTTTTACTCTCATTGTAGTGGCATTCCTAAGAATTACCAACACATCCTGGCTTTGGCATTTGCAGTAAAGGAAATCAACGAAAATCCACAAATCCTACCCAATCTCACCTTGGGCTTCTATATTTATGATAGCTATAACAATGCTAGAAGGACTTATCAGGCCACCATGCTACTTCTATCAGCAACTGAGAGACTGTTCCCCAACTACCTATGTAACCTCCAGAGTAATCTCATAGCTCTTTTTGGAGGACTGGATGCCCAAATCTCCCTTCCTGTAGCAACTCTCTTGGATATCTATAAGATTCCACAAGTAAGACATCTTTTCAATATAAATGTCGAACAATGCTGGGCTTAGGGCATCGCTCACTACACTATTTCTTAGAAGGCCGCTGACTGTGGGAATCTGGGAGGGGGGATTGCATGAGGGAATAATGTAGACATAACACATTCTTACTTCAAGGTCATCCTTTGTCCAGCACCTGTCCAGAAACTGAGAGGAGGAACGGCCATGCAGGCAGAAGATAAGTGGGCAACGTGACCTAGTTGGGGGTGTGGGACAAGGGTGCAACTTCCTACTGGGTGGGAACCTGGGGGGAAAATCAGATTCAGGTTTCCCTTGGATGTGCCAACATGGCTTCAGCAATAAATTGGAACTTTGAGGAATACTTTGCCTTGGACTCTGATTTGTGCTTGAATGCTATTTGGAACCCTGACACTAAATTCCATTCTACTTCCAGTTTCACAAGGCAATTTAATATTGCAATGTTAAGTATATTCAGGGAGAATGGATGAAAAATTATTCCCCTGAAATTTCTAAAGTTCAATAGTCAGAAATAATCCATTTAGCTTGCAAATTCTTGCAGCAATTCTTTAAAAAGTAAGTTCTTATATTCAAGAGTCTTAATGTTTTAACCCATCTATTAAAAAGCTAATTGGAAGAAAAGACAATTCTGGGAATAAAATCTAGTTATTTCGATTTTAGAATGTTTATTCCAAATACCTGGGTAGTATGGTATGCTATTAAATAATAAGCATTTGGTCTAATAGCAAATTCATTACAAGTGAAGAGACAAGTGTCAGAAGATGAACAACATTATTGTTTGAGCCCAGAGATGCAAGAGGAATGAAAAAAAGTTAACTGAACCAGTAAACCTATGCTACAAGTCAACAAAGAGAGATGAGGAAAAAAGTATATAGTCTGAAAAACAAACCATCACATAATAAAACACTAATCAGATTTTAGAAAAGAAGAGGAGAACTGCTCAGAAGTATTGAAGGAAAGCTGCAATAATTCAGAGAAACTGAAATGCTAAGTAAAAGGCACACTAGTTCTCCAAGTCAGCTTTGAATCTCTGTGAGCATTAAAAAGGTTTCATTTGACAGAGTGAATTCCAAAATATAATCCAAGTATCCAGTTGCTTCCAATGTTAGTGCAGTCTCTAGAGTTTATCCAAAAATAAAGGTCATAGAAACCTAGCACAACCTGTTACAAGAGTTCAAAAGCCATCTCTGGGAATTAGAAAAATCATATCTACACTTTGTTCTTATGAAACAAAATATATTGCAAGAAAACCTCATTAGCCATTGCAAATCTAAATGATTCATAAGATCTCTGAACTAAATTTTGTTTCACCTTCAGCAGAAGCATAAATTTAATAATTTTAAATTTTATACCAATATAAAATTCCAAATGTTCATCTATGCATTTAGACACAACTACAGCTGTAGGTATACCTGTATGTGAGGACAAATATGCTTTTGTTTGTAACATTAAAAAGGTTTTGTTTGGAAAAGCACCAATTACCCATCCCTTATGAACCTACTGCTTGGTTTTAGATGAGGTCAGGCTCCATAACATTCTATTAGAAATTTCTCCTTGTCTGTAGCAACACTGAAATACAATTCAACAGACTTCCAACCCCTTTCATGATGCTATGCCTTCTAGAACTAGGAATAGAAATTCAGGGAATTCTCATGTCAGCAAGACAGGAAAGGCTGTCTTAAAGGTTGGAATAAAATGATTAATTAGCATATATTGCTCAACGTGAAGACTTGAAAGTGTTATATCGATGCTGCTCTTATCTTCTTTTCCTGTTCCTCTCTAGCTCATTTGTGGCTCTGCTCCAATAATGAATGACAAAACCCCAGGCCTTTCCTTTTATCAGATGGTTCCTCCAGAAGAACTTCAGCATAACGGAATTGTCTCTCTGCTGCTGCATTTTAACTGGACATGGATTGGGATCCTTATTATGGATAATGAACAGGGAGAAAAATTTGTAGAAAGTATGATTCCTCTTTTTTCCAAACATAGGGTTTGTGTTTCTTTCATTGAACGGTTTCACAAATTAACTGATTTCGGTAGACTTGATGGCATGCTTCAACAGGGGGCAAAAATCTATGATTATGTCATGGGTGGTAAAGCTAATGTATTGGTGTTCAATGGAGAATCCTTTGCTATGGGCTATTTGTTATGGCTTCAGTATATTCCAAATATAGAAGAGGTGAGAAATAAACCAAAAGGCAATGTTTGGATAATGACAGCACAGATGGAATTCAATTTAATCCCTTTTCAACGTGCTTGGGATATCAAAATAATTGATGGTGCCCTTTCCTTCACAATGCATTCAACTGCTCTACCAGAGTTCAAATCATTTGCTGAGACACAAAATCCCTTAAGTGCAAAGGAAGATGGATTTATCAGACAGTTCTGGCAAGAAGTCTTTGACTGTGTATTCCCAGATACAATTCTGAGTTATGAGCATGAGAATATTTGCAATGGAAAAGAAAATTTGGAGAACCTTCCTAGCACCTTTTTTGAAATGCAGATGACTGGCCATAGCTACAGTGTCTACAATGCTATTTATGCCATAGCTTATGCTTTACATTCTCTGTTTTCTTATAGAAATGCTGACAGGTCAGTGATGGATAGAATAGGAAGAAAAATTCATAATCAAGATGTCTGGCAGGTAATAGATCAAATTCTTCATTTTTCTTTTTTCTATTTCCTTAATATATCATAATATAGATCGTATATTTTGTGTATGTACATGCACTGTATATCATTTAATGAAAAGAAGGACTGGGGTAAGATGATAGCAGTATTCCAATATCTAAGGGGCTGCCATAAAGAAGGGGTGAAAGGGTTTTCTGCCTGATCTCCAGGCAGAAGGTCTAAAGGACCTCCAAGGCCCTTTACAACTCTGTTATTCTGTTATATTCTATCTATATCTACTTCCTTCCCTCCTGAATCCCCTGTGGAAATATATCTGTCTATGTATGATTGTATGATTATCTGACTCCAAAAGTCGGAAAATGTCCAATCATTTTTTATAGGAACTATGATTAAAACTGTCAGGGAAAAGTGCACAGTGGTGGAATTCATTCTATCCATCTCTTTTGAACCAACAGCATTTTGGTTTCTTCTACTAATCCTTTAACTCATGTCCCACCTCCTCTTTAATTTCATCTGGATGACTTAATGACCCATTAGGTCATTCTTTTTTCCACATATAATATAGCCTTGTGCTATCTCCTCTACCTTCAGGAAATTCCTAGTGAAGATTTCTCATCCTCCCCCTCCTCACTTGACCCATGGAACTGCTTTCCATTTTGCTAGGGGAAAAGAGAGCCATGGGAGCCACAAATCATGAGGAAAACTACATCTCCATTCCTGATTGAGCATATCCCCAGAGGCCCCTTCCCCAAGAGAAAAAGAGGACTCACCCAGCAACAATTGGTGACCCATAGCCAGCTGTATCTCACCAGCATTCCCACAGGAGTCATGGGTCTCAGCATTCTGTACATTAACCTATATGAGTTACCTTGGTTCAATAATTTCAAATTTTGCCCAGTTGAAGGTTACAAACAAACAAACACAGGGTTTTAGTAATATATAGATATAAGAAAAAGAAAATTGCCTAGAAGACAACTCAAATGTGTGCTTTTTTTCTGTTTTGAAAATTACCAGCAGGGAGACTGGCAATTTAGTCTTTCCAATCTCTTGTATTTTTTTTTTCAATTTCTATTTTTTTCTATTCTGAAAATTATCAGCTAGGAGACAGGATGTTTAGTCTCTCCAACCAGTTGCATTTTCTTTTCAATTTAGCTCCACTACTTTCTGAGAAGTGTTGCTTTTAACAATAGTGCTGGGGAACATATTTTCTTTGACCAGAATGGGACTCTGGCAATTGGATATGATGTTATCAACTTGGTTGCTTTCCCAAACAAATCTTTTCTTCGTATGAAAGTTGGAAGTGTAGACCATTCAGCTCCCCCAGATAAAATATTAACCATCAATGATGGGATGATTACATGGCACAGCTGGTTTAACCAGGTAGGATTTAATTACTATTCTGAATCTGAATTTTAGATTTTTACTAATGTCCAATATAAAGTTATTTATATAAAATTATTTCCCCATGAGCAATTTTAGAGCTCATCATTAGGCCCAATTAACTATGGCATTAAAATGATCCTTTAAGAGTATTTGAATAGAAATAGCGAGCCATCATGTCCTCTTAATGCAATCTGCCTCAGTTCCAGGCCTCACCATGGACTCACACTGCATTCATTCTTACTTATTCTGATTTTTAAGCAATGCTTTCAGGTTTTTTCCAATAGGGGTTCATAATTAATAGATAAAGCTACTCATTGAAAGTGCTATTAGATTGAAGATGTTAAATTTAAAAACAATGAAATTTGACCGAGTTTTATATTATTATGATTATACTTGAAAAAATATTTCCAAGTTATTATTTCTATTACTACCTTCAGAAGATGCCTACAACAAATTTTCATCATTTCATACTTATCTTTTCATTGGCTCAAAAAGCTTCATTATGCTTACTCCAGAATATAATTCTCTTCAGGCTACAACATTTGGAAATAAGCAAACATTACTGTCTGGACAAAACAAATGATTCCTTCTCCATATTCTTCCTTAATTCCTAGGTCCAACCTATTTCTGTCTGCAGTGAGAGCTGTTATCCTGGTTTCAGCAAGCAGGTGATGGAAGAGGAGCAGTTTTGCTGCTTTGATTGCATCCCATGCCCAGAAGGGAGGGTTTCAACTGAGAAAGGTATGAAAGTATGCTTATGCTCCCATCTTAACAACCTTTACTACATCTTGAGTAATTCAAGGAAGTAGGAGGCTCTGGTATTTTGAGAAAACAACTTTCAAAGATGGTAATTGGTACCTCTGGACAGTACAGTATTCAAGCATAGTTTGTTAATTAAAAAATAAATACTGTTTCCTGATTATTTTTCAAAACAAAACATGTTTTCTATTGAATTTAACCATCTGGGAAAGTGTGAAATAACTGCAAAACTGCACATATTTTTAATATTGTTTCATTCAGCAGTAATGGTATCTTCAGGGTCAGAAGAAGATTAATATCCTGGCCACTTGCATTTTCCTTAGCAGTCATAGAACAGTAATTATTAATCAAAATTCTAGTACACTAGTAAAGAGAGCTCCACTATATTAAGCTAAGAACTGAATTGGGTTCTTAGGTGAAACTCAGTTGCTGAGGGTTCTGTAACCTAACTTCAGGAAATTTTGATAAATATTATGGATGGAATGAAATGTTTATTTGCTCAGAGCCACCTTTTACTGAATAAATCTACCCAAATAATATTATATTTTAAATAAATTCAAAGTGGAACACATTTCATATAGTTAAAAGTAGCTTACACCAACATTCACTATCACTTTCTATAATTTTTTTTCTATCATGGCAACATTATGGATTTACTGCTAGGATTAGGAGTATGAAAAACATTTTTGTGGTAGGTCACCTTTCTCCATAACCAGTTCTAATCAGTGTTGATGGGGTGGAGAAGATCTGTCTGACACCTCTGACTTGTGGGTTTACACAGAGTTCAATATTCTCATCCCTTCTGTTTAACACCCCCATGAAACTGCTGAGATAGATCATCCACCAACATGACATCAGATGTCATTATTATGTTGATGAAATTAGTTGTATATCTCAATCCTGGGATGACCATGAGATATTTGTGATATCTTGTCCCAGGGCCTGTTGAGGTTGAGTTGGGTAAGATCTGGCTAAAATTCAACCATTGCAAGACTGAGTCACTACATTTCTGGCTCTTTCATGGATTTTCCAGGGGCATTCCCCCACCCCCAGAATTAGTGCTCAATCTGGGGGTCCTCCTAGACTCATAGCCTTCCCTGCTAATGGTAAGGATAAGATATAACAGTTTTGGATCTTTCTGGACCCCTGCATAATTGGATAGCTGTGTTCCTGTCAAACAGGCAACAAGTGGTCAAAATAGGGAGTGCCCTATCAAACCCTACACCTGTTAACAGTGGTGTCCCCCCAAGACAGCATTTTAGGACCAGCACTCTTTATACTTTACATAAATGACCTTTGTGATCATATTATAAGCAACTGTGTTCTCTTCGCTGATGATGTAAAACTATTCAACACCACCGACAATACTGCTACCCTTCAAAAAGACCTTGACTATTTGTCAGAATGGCCAAACAATTGGCAACTTCAAATCTCAACCAATAAATGCTCTGTCTTACACAGTGGCAAAAAAAATCAGAACACAAAATACAAGCTGGGTGGATATGACCTTGTAGATGACCCCCACTCTGTTAAGGACCTTGGAGTACTCATCTCTAATGATCTAAGTGTCAGAGCCCACTGTAACAACATTGCCAAAAAGGCATTAAGAGTTGTTAACCTAATCCTGCGTAGCTTCTTCTCTGGTAAAACTGCTAACCAGAGCATACAAAACATTTGCTAGACCAATTCTCGAATACAGCTCATCTGTCTGGAACCCGCACTGCATATCGGACATTAATACAATTGAGTGAGTCCAGAGATATTTCACGAGAAGAGTCCTCCATTCCACTGCTCGCAACAGAATACCTTATGTCACCAGACTTGAAATTTTGGGCTTAGACAACATAGAACTACACCGCCTTTGGTCTGACCTAAGCATAGTACACAAAATAATCTGCTACAGTGTTCTACCTGTCAATGACTACTTCAGCTTCAACCACAACAATACACGAGCACACAATAGATACAAACTTAAGGTAAACCGCACCAAACTCGATTGCAGAAAATACGACTTCAGCAACAGAGTGGTCAATGCCTGGAATGTGTTACCTGACTCAGTGGTTTCTTCCCCTAACCCCCACAACTTTAACCTCAGACTGTCTACTGTTGACCTCACCCCATTCCTTATGTGGCATGCATAAGCGCACCAATGTGCCTACCGTCCCTGTCTTAACGACCCCATTTATTCATATCCATTTCATGTATTCATAATCTTGTATATACTTCTATCTATTATTTTATACATGCTTGACAAAACAAACAAACAAACAAACAAACAAACAAATGCTATGACTTGAATTCAATCAAATACAGTCATCAAATTATGAATACAACTGGAATTTCCATTGCTAAGCAAGATGGTTGTCAAATGAGTTGGACCGGTACTTTATGATCTTTTTTTGTGAAGGTTATTAAGCAAATCATTGTAATTCTTAAGTGATTCACATGGTTGTTAAATGAACCCTGCTTTTGCTTTACTTGTTGGAAGCCAGCTGGGAAGATCACAAATGGGAAGATCACGAATGATTATCATGTGATTCCAGGATGTTGCAACTGTTGCAAATACATGCCAGTTGCTATACATCTAAATTTTTATCACATGATTGCACAGATGCTGCAACTTTTGTATACAGTATTTGAGGACTGGTCATAAATCACTTTTTCAGACCTGTTGTAACTTTGAAAGATTGCTAAATGAATGGTTTTAATTCAAGGATTTACATTGTACTGTGTACGAATATGCTCAGAAGTTAAACAGAACAGATTTTTATTATAATGCTGTTACTATAACTATTATTTGTCTTCTCCATATAGATTTTAATGATAAAATTAAAAATGAAACAAAATTTAATAAAATATCAAACATGAATAAATGCAGAAAACAAAATTTGGGTCATTGGGCTCTGGAGCGTTATCAGACACTTTTAAAAATTCAAATTGTTCTATATATTACAGTGATGTTATGCTGGACGATTATAAAGAGTAGTAATGAAAATTCAATCAAATTTCTTCTTTTTTCAGACAGAAATGAATGTTCCAGATGCAAAAAGAAATACTATCCAAACAAGAAGCGCAATTTTTGTATTCCCAAAACTATTAGTTTCTTGACTTATGAAGAACCATTGGGGATTAGTTTAGCCTGTCTTGCTCTTTCTTTTTCTTTGTCCACTGTTCTTGTACTTGGAGCATTTATGAGGTACCACAACACTCCCATTGTTATAGCCAACAACCGGGACCTAACCTATATACTCCTCATTGCTTTGCTACTCTGCTTCCTTTCGGCATTGCTTTTTATTGGCCAACCAAGAAAATTAAGTTGTCTTCTCAGACAAAAAATGTTTGGAATGGTTTTTTCAATCGCTGTTTCTTCTGTCTTGGCAAAGACCATCACAGTGGTTCTGGCTTTTATGGCCACCAAACCAGGATCCAGAATAAGAAAATGGGTGGGGAAAAAATTAACTAATTCCATTGTTATTTGCTGTTCCCTGATTCAAGCAGCCATTTGTACTCTCTGGCTGGTATTAGCTCCCCCATTCCCAGATGTTGATATGACCTCAGTGACGGAAGAAATTATCCTGCAATGTAATGAAGGCTCTGTGATTATGTTTTATTGTGTCCTTGGTTATATGGGTTTCCTGGCTCTTATCAGCTTCACCACAGCTTTTCTTGCCAGGAAATTACCTGACAGTTTCAATGAAGCTAAATTCATCACCTTCAGCATGTTGGTCTTTTGTAGTGTTTGGCTGACCTTTGTCCCAGCATACCTGAGTTCCAAAGGGAAATACATAGTGGCTGTGGAGATCTTCTCTATCTTAGCCTCAGGTGCTGGGCTTCTGAGTTGCATCTTTTTCCCCAAATGTTACATCATTGTGTTTCAGCCAGACCTGAACAACAGGGAACAATTAATCAAAAGAAAAAAGTGATTAAAAACAATCTGCACTTTCTTTATCAAAGGTTCATTAGATTTCTATGCTTCTATGACTATTAAACTGTCTCTCTTAGATCCCAATGTATATAAATTAATGATACTTTCATTTTGGGATTTCCTGACTATATAAATATGCTTTAAAATCTATATTCAATAAAAGTCAATAAAAGAAACTTCCAGAGGAGAAAGAAGAAACAATTTGGTCAACAACTAGAATATAATATAGTACAATAAAACAGTCATGATAATATAAATAAAATATGACTAAAATCTATAAAATTAAGCTGAATCACTAAAGTATAGTCCTATAAAATTCTAATAATGTATAAAATGAACAAAACCTAATATTTATTTACACTGAGCTATAAGATTATGCCTATAAGTTTGGTGGCTTGCTTGCTTGCTTGTTATTTATTTATTTATTTATTTATTTATTTATTTATTTATTTATTTATTTATTTATTTATTTATTATTTTTATTAATTATTTTTATTTATTATTATTATTATTATTATTATTATTATTATTATTATTATTATTATTATTATTATTATTATTATTATTATTATTATTATTATTATTATTATTATTATTATTATTATTATATGTATTTATGTATTTATTTGTTTGTTTGTTTGTTTGTTTTTATTTATTATTTATTATTTATTGTTTTTTGTTTTTTGTTTTTTATTTATTTATTGCATTTGAATTAGTCTTGACTCCTGGCAAATGCCTGGAGTTGTCCCTGAAATTTTCTTGGTGTGATTTCTGAAGTGATTTTCCATTTCCTGCTTCCTAGGGCTAAAAAAGAGTGACTGGCATCGAGGACTTCCTGTGGTGACGTGGGGTGAAGCAGCTGTAAAGGGACGATCTCCGTCCTCAGAGGCTGCTTTCTTCTTTTGTTTTTGGAGACCCTTCGGGGCATCGAAGTTTGTAGGACTTGGTTGACAAGAGGGACATCCCAGGCAACAGCGGGGCGAAGGCGTTCGCCCGCTGGGGCGGAGGGCATCCTCATTATCCGAAATGAAAGCGTCCGTCTCTGCTCTTTGAAGTATGGCGGACCCGAAGCCTCATTAGATTTCTATGCTTCTATGACTATTAAACTGTCTCTCTTAGATCCCAATGTATATAAATTAATGATACTTTCATTTTGGGATTTATATGTATTTATGTATTTATTTGTTTGTTTGTTTGTTTGTTTTTATTTATTATTTATTATTTATTGTTTTTTGTTTTTTGTTTTTTATTTATTTATTTATTTATTTATTGCATTTGAATTAGTCTTGACTCCTGGCAAATGCCTGGAGTTGTCCCTGAAATTTTCTTGGTGTGATTTCTGAAGTGATTTTCCATTTCCTGCTTCCTAGGGCTAAAAAAGAGTGACTGGCATCACTCAGGTGGTGGTATGCTTAAAGCAAGACTAGAACTCGCAGTCTCCTGGTTTTTGGCTTGGTGTCTTAACCACTAGACCAAACTAACTCTCTATAAAAGTGGCTAAATCTGTAAAATCTATTGAAAGTTTGATTGTTTTAGGAATTTGAGACTCACATTTATGCTATAACACAATAAAAACAATGTAAAATTTGCAAAATTACTCAAATTATATCTAAAACATACAAAGCACAGATATTGTACTGATACAATTTGTCAAACAGCCATCTCCTTTCAAAATCTATGAACAATCAGCAATATTTCACAATAGTCCATTTCTATCAGTCAAAAGAGACCACTGGAGCTATACACAGTATCTCAATGGCCTGGGTAATTTATTCTTAATGGTATTAAGACAATTTGCATGAACATTCTGATAAAAGGGTCAGTACAGGGGGGGAAATAAGGAATTGTCACAACTGACCAATTTCAAATTTATCCATCATTATAAGAACCCATCATTATAAGATATTTCATATTTTCTTTCTGAAACAGCAGTAGGCAGAATATTGAGTCTACCAGGCACCTGGAGGGAATTGGGGAGAAGATAGGTGAGGGAGCCCACTACAGTATATGGTCATAAGAGTGAATGACTGTGTCAGGCACACTTCCATTCAAAGTCCAGGAAAGAAAAACTCCAACTCCATGTTGATAGAGATGAGCACTTTTACTAGACAAGAACTGATAGCGACAAAAAGAAAGCAAGTTCTGAGGCAAAAGGCGCGTAAATGCATATACAAAGAATTCCAAAACTCTCCCTCATAGCCCCCCTGGGCAATTCATCCAATCCCCATGTCCCAAGATGTCAGGTGGGTGCACCGGCCATTTGGGCTTCCACATCTGGTCCCTCGAAACCGTTGACCTTGAGCAGGCTATAAACATGTCCATGTAGCCTGGCAGTACGTAATGAGAACTTTCCTCCCTAACCTCCTAATCAAACACAAGTAGAGACATCTCCAGCAGACTTCCCCATCCTCCCACCCAAATACCTAACCTTCCCCCCACCTCCCATTTCTATGGCAGCCAAAGCAAGCAGGCAGTGTGGAGGTTGACAGACTGGGAGTGCTGCAGTGACTGTAACTTTGCAACCAGGTCATAAGTAACTGTTGCGGGGTCCATCATAACTTCTAAAAATTGCTAAGCAACTGGTCATAAGTTGAGGATTACCTGTACAAACCTGTGAAGGTCATAAATGTGAGGATTTATCACAGAATTATTTTTTCATTCCCATTATAACTGCAAATGGTCACTAAACAAGGCAGTCATTAAGCAATGACTATTTGTAATTTAAATTTGTTCTCTCAAGAACTCCAGCTGTAAATTGTGAAAGAATAGGCTGTGCCATCTTCAAGCTACCAAGAATTACCTCTCCCTCTTCTGTTCATTGCTGTATATATATTGGACTTCCATTCATCCATTAGTCCAGTGGTCCCCAACCTTTTTATTGCCGTGGACCGGTCAACGTTTGATAATTTTTCCGTGGCCCACTGGGGGGGGGGTTGCGGCGTCGCGTTGATTATTACCAGTATGTTCCGGCGTATAAGACGACTGGGCGTATAAGACGACCCCCAACTTTTCCAGTTCAAATATAGAGTTTGGGATATACTCGCCGTATAAGACTACCCTTCCTACTATCTTTCTTTTTCTTTCTGTCTTTCTTCCTTCCTAACATCTTTCTTTCTTTCTTTCTTTCTTTCTGTCTGTCTGTCTGTCTGTCTGTCTGTCTGTCTGTCTTCCTTCCTTCCTTCCTAACATCTTTCTTTCTTTCTTTCTTTCTTTTTCTTTTTCTTCTTTCTTCCTTCTTCTTCCTTCCTTCCTTCCTTCCTTTTCACACTTTATTGCATACTTTCCTACAAGTAAGAATCCATCTGATGCCTTTTCTATGCATTTTATGACAAAGAACCAATAACAGGAACCCTTTTCTTCTACCTTGGATTTTTTAATTTCTTCACAATTGCAAGCTTTGTGATAGACAATTAGGCAACATATGCCTTGTACTGTGAAAACTACTTTGCTCTCTGTAGAACAAATGAAGAAAGTTTCTGGCAACCCTCCAATATTGTCCAATAGGGACAATGGGATATTGAGAGAATCCCTGTGTTTGTGCTGTTTAATTTGTTGCTGCTGTAGCAGCTTCCTTGCTCCAAAGTGATATTTGTCTTTGAGTTGGTGGTTTCCATCATAGCATTGGTAATGATTCTTTCTTTCTTTCTTTCTTTCTTTCTTTCTTTCTTTCTTTCTTTCTTTCTTTCTTTCTTTCTTCTCTCTCTCTCTCTCTCTCTCTCTCTCTCTCTCTCTCTCTCTCTCTCTCTTTCTTTCCTTCCTTCTTTCTTTCTCTTCCAGGACGCCAAGTGCGGGGAACCGCACCAAGCGAGGTAGGTGGGTGGGTTGCTCCCCTCCCCTCGGAGGAAGAAGGAGCCTCTGTCACTGTCTCTCGCGGGGCTCCAGCTACCCGACTGAGTCCCCGACCGCGGCGCTGGCAGGGTTAAAGTGCATGGGAGGGAAGGAGAGCGCGCGCTACCGCTGCCACTGCTGCTTTCGCTGCTCCGATATTTCTTCGGTGGGCGCGCGCGGGAGGAACCGCTGAGCAGAGGCACCCGGCAGCTTAAGGCAAGAGGCGGGCGGGAGACGCGGGCAGGAACCTGCCCCGATGCCACCACTTCTGGCATCCCCGTGCCTCTCACCCCGCTCGCCGGGTGCCTCTGCTCAGCGGTTCCTCCCGTGCGCGCCCACCGAAGAAATATCGGAGCAGCGAAAGCAGCAGCGGCGGCGGTAGCGCGCGCTCTCCTTCCCTCCCATGCACTTTAACCCTGCCAGCGCCGCGGTCGGGGACTCAGTCGGGTGGCTGCAGCCCCGCGAGAGACAGTGACAGAGGCTCCTTCTTCCTCCGAGGGAAGGAGAGGGGAGCAACCCACCCACCGCTTGGCTGGAGAACGGCGGGGATGTGGCCACGGCCGTTTTTCAGCTCCCCCCGGCTCAGAATTTTCAGTACCCGGCGTATAAGACGACCCCCGACTTTTGAGAAGATTTTCAAGGGGTAAAAAGTCGTCTTATACGCCGGCACATACGGTAGCAGGGTGGCCCGGTACCATTTGTTCTGCGGCCCGGTACCGGGCCGCGGACCGGGGGTTGGGGACCACTGCATTAGTCCACCAGTAAGCTGGTTGCGTATAGATTCAAGTCCTCAAGTGACACATTTTGAGGGTGACCATAAGCCTGGCTACCTTATGAACTCCATTCCAAGGATCTTTTCAGAATAATGCATATAGGTTGTCAGATAATGTGACAATCCACTCTAGAAATTTGAAAATCTTCTGCCCAATAAATCAGCTGTTCTAAGGTTGAGAGTTAAAAGGGTTGTCCCCAGTGGTGGGTTGCTCCCTGTTCAGCCTCGTTCTGTAAACCGGTAGCACCGGCAGCGGGAGGCTCTGCCCACCCTCCCAGGATGCTTCTGTGCATGTGTAGAAGCATCATGCGCGCAAGCGCATGCGCGAACCGATAGCAAAGGGTTTTAGAACCCACTACTGGTTGTCCCCCCAACTTGTCCTTAATTCTATGCTCCTGTTCATCATCTCAGCCTGAGTTTAGACCTTACTTTCATATTGAATAGCCCAAAACAATTCATTTTGGGTTAGAGTTGAAGCTCCATTAGTGTATCAAGTTGATACATCCTATTTTTAAGAAAGCATTGTTAGAAGAGGGAGAACTAGTAACTGAAATGAGATTCTCTCAATTCTCTTCTTTGGACAATGTTTTTTTTCCAAGTTTGAGAACAAAGCCTACCACATTTGAAGATACATCAGTATCCTCTGCCAAAATCCAGAAATGAACCTGCAGTACATATTTAACTATGCAGCTGCATGTAAATATTTAGGCACTATTAGTCAGATTGAATGCTTCAATAAGTTAAACTGAACAGAAACTGATCAAATACTTTTGCTTGATGATTGGAGGCAATGTCACTTCATATGTGACAAACCCCTGTTAATTTTCAATTGTCCTGTAGAGAAATTGTAATTATGGATTGCTGATTATCTTGGTCTATAATTATGTAAAGGCAAGTCATTTTCCTGCTTCTCCAAACCTATATTGAATTTCAGTGAACAATATCAAAATTACAAACAAAAATAAGGATGTTATTAATATAACCCACACAGTTTACAGTTAGAATGATTATGAAGGTGTATTTGTATGTTGCTCTTACTATGATTAATTGTGTTTTTCAGTCCCCTGAGAAATACAGATTTGACTGATATAAGCCTGCAGACAAAACTAAGAGCATTGCAGATGAAAATAGATGGATCTGTGTATTGAAATAGGATTTGTATTTCCATTGAGGATGTTAATTTTAGTTATTTTGCTGGTGGTTTTTTTTCCAAATATGATAGGCAGAGCTCACATTGTAAAATGCGGTATCCATGATCTTCACCCTCCACTTCATAAATATCATAAGCAAGGAGATCTTATCATTGGTGGTGTACCTACTTTTTCTGGCTTGCTCCCAGTAGCAATAGACTTCAGAAAACAACCTCCTGTGGCATTGTCTGAAGAAATTCTGTAAGGATTTAAAATTTTGGATATGTTTGTTTGGCTTTCTTATGTCCTTGGAGGAATCCATTTTAGAGCTCCTAATAAAGACTAGGGCTGAAAACCATCCCATACAAGATATGTCCCTAAAAGATATATTCATCAGGTTTGGCTATTTTGACTCAGGCTGCAGACCATGTTTTTAGTATTAAAGTAATATTGAAAAGGAGGGGGGATGAAATACTAAAGGAAACATATTTCAGGGCATTTGTGTAACTTGTAACTGAATATTCTTCAGTTTGTTCCTTTCCGTACTTCAGTCTTTTACATCACAGTCTCCCATTTCGTCTGTTCTGCCCATCTTGGACTCATTTTTTGATTGCATTGAACAATTCATATCAGATATTTCCATTATAAATAATATCGCACAAGCATTATTTTCTCTTCAGAGTCATAGGAGTGTTCCCTATGAACATAGCTCTTAAGTACTGTCATACTGAAATATAATCTATTGATGTCCTCTGTGAAATCTATGAAATTAAGTCTACTTAATTTTCTGGGCATTTTAGAATTTTTTAAAAGAATAAGAGAGTTGGAAGGGACCTTGAGGTCTTCTAGTCCACCCCCTGCTCAGGCAGGAAAACTTATGTCATTTCAGACAAATGGTTGTCCAACCTCTTCTTTAAAATGCCCAGTGGTGGAGCATTCACAACTTCTGAAGGCAAGTCTTCTGGTGATAATTTTGAGTTTATTGATGCCAGATAGCAAAGTTGGTTACAGCTTCCTGGCTACTCATCTTTTCTTATCTAAATACACCTTGAAGTGAAGAGTTTCTTCATATCTTCCCTTGAGATTGAATGAAATTATAGGAAATCAAGAATAGGGCAGATGCTCAGGAGATAATAAGAAAGATGTGCTGCCCATACATCCCGTTAGCCCCTCTGTATCTAAAGCAGATATAAGAGCTTCACACAGCCATTAGAAAATCTTCCTAATTTTCTTCTCCTTTGAAGAACAAAACATTTTCTAGCAACTGCATTGGCATTTAAAAAAAAAGAAAACCACATAATTTTATGAGAAAGAAATTGTCTTTGATGAAAATGTGTTATGGTTTTGTATGGAATCACTACAAGCTGTAAAGGTCTATTACTCGTGGGAACTGTTCTCCAGATCCTGAGACTAAGGCTCTACCTAAAGATCACTTATCTTGACCATGCATATGCATAACATGCCCTCTTTTGATTTTGAGGAGATGGTGGCTATAATTCTAATATCGTTTCTTTCCTCGCTGCCTCAGAAAAGATAACCATGTTGTAATAATATCCAAATCACACTGACAATCATAGAAACAAGCAATACAACAACTGAATCAGTGGTGGGTTGTAAATTATTTTGCCACCGGTTCGCCCGTGCGCTCGGTTTTGCCACCGGTTCGTGCGTGCATGCGCAGAAGTGTCCCGGGCGGGTGGTTGGAGCCTCCCACCACCAGTGCTACCGGTTCTAAGAACCGGTCCGAACCGGGAGCAACCCACCGCTGAACTGAATATATATGGTATGTATAAGATTTTTCTGTAAATGCTAGCCATCTTTCTTATATCAAATACAACTCCTGTTATAGCCTGATACCTAAGAATTACCAGCACATCCTGGCCTTGGTATTTGCAGTAAAGGAGATCAATGAAAACCCACAGATTTTATCCAATTTCACCTTGGGCTTCCATCTCTATGACAGCTATGACAATGCCCAGAGGACTTATCAGACCACCATGCTCCTTCTATCATCAGAAGAGAGGTTGATTCCCAACTATACATGTGACAACCAACACAACCTGATAGCAGTTATTGGGGGTCTTGATTCCACTGTTTCTCGTCATATAGCAACTATTTTGGATATCTATAAAATTCCACAGGTAGGATAATTATTCATGAAAAAGTTGGGAATGTAACATTTTTTCATACCACTGTTTTTATAACATAACATGTATATTTCCAATTTTTCTCATTTTATTTGTATTATATCAGAAGCAATAATGCACAATTAATTCTTAACTGATGTCAGAGTTCATGACATCAATAGAACCACAAAGAATACCTTTGAAGTATTTTTAAAGGCTTCTGCTTTTTATTATACACACACTCTAACATTCCATTCTAATTTATCCAAGGCATAACACAGATCATTTAAATATTTTAAAGTCTTTATCCAATGGAATTTATAACCATTGAATTTTTTGGGTTGGCAATAATTCTACATATCATCCTGTATTCTCTAGAACTTGCTTTAAGAAATTCAACAGGATTCATTGTGGTCTGCATAATTCTTACCCAGTGCTACCTATATACTTTCTTCTGGGACTTATGCTATATTTCTAGATCAAATCTCTACTTCTTTACATGAACCATTTTCTGAATATCATTCAGTATTCAGAAAGATCCCTTTCAATCCATTTTATTTCTTGATAGAGTACAAGCTGAGCCAAGAGCTTGGTTCCATATGTGGCATGGCTTGGCTGCCAGTTGACATAGCTTTCCTTTGGTTCCTGTTAGAAAGCTCTCCTTCTGTATAACTTTCCAGCACCAAGACCAACAGTCTCCATGATCATACATGTGAACCGCAATTAGTAGGACACTGCATTTAAGTCTTGCATCAATTGCAACAATTGATTCTTTTGCCAAATTATTTCCACCTCTGTATATAAACTTCATATGCTCTAATTAATATCTACCTCAAACCCCTGACAGTGAAAATAGGCAGCTGGACTTTCTTGTTTTTCTTTGAAGACATTTTGCTTCTTGGTCAAGAACATCAGCCACCTAAATTCTACTGGAAGTTAAAAGACAATATCCTGATATTTACTAGGAAAATTTTATTAATAATATAAGTAATATAAATGTCCATCTCATCAAGTGTACATTAATTTTAGGAAGAGTAGTGCAGAATTTCTGACATGATTTATATATAGACTTATTGTTTCCTTTACCACTTGTTATCTCTCCTTAGCTCACCTATGGCTCTGCTTCAGTCATGAATGACAAAACTCCAGGCCTTTTCTTTTACCAGACCACTCCTCAAGAATCTCTCCAATACCCAGGAATTATCTCTTTGCTGCTGCATTTCAAGTGGTTTTGGGTTGGAGTCATTGCTATTGATAATGATAATGGAGAAAGATTTTTGCAAACAATCTCACTGATTTTTTCTCAGAGTGATATCTGCTTTGCCTTCATAGAAAGGGTATTTATTTATTTCCTTCACATCAGTTACCTGCTGCAACAGGGAACAAAAATATATAATAAACTGATCAGCAGCAGAGCTAATGTAGTACTAATTCATGGAGAATCATATTCTATGGCACTTTATGGTTGGCTTCCATATTTTTATGAATTACCAACGGAAAGGGTTAAAGGTAAAGTATGGATAGCAACAACTCATCTAGAGTTTCTTTCACTTGCTTTTCAAAGAAATTGGGAAGCAGAAGTGTTCCACGGGACATTATCATTCAAAATTCACTCCAATGATATATCAGGATTCAGGTGGTTTCTTGAAAGCGTAAGTCCTTACGACTCAAAAGATGGCTTCATTGGTGACTTTTGGCAACAAGTTTTCACTTGTGCACTCCCAAACTCCATGGAAGAAGATGTGAGTATTTGCACTGGGAAAGAGAAGTTGGAGAGCCTTCCTGGAGCATTTTTTGAAATGGCCATGACTACCCCCAGCTATAGCATCTACAATGCTGTTCAAGCAGTGGCCCATGCTACCCATGATATGACTTTCTCTAACATCAAATTCAGAGCAAAGAGGGATGCTCAAGGACAGAAGCTGCAAAGTCAAGAACACTGGCAGGTAATGTTCCAAAAGTCTTCACAGAACAGTGAACTAGGTTTTTTTTAGTTTACTTTATTGTCATTGCACCTCGCACAATTAAATTAAATGCCATCTTCAGTATACATCATACATAAGAAAACTATAAAAATAAAACAAACACACACATCCTTCACATTCTATACAATTGAATTGAAAATACTGTATTAATTACTGCATAATGATACTGCATTAATATTGCACTATACAGTAGAATCCAATATGGTTACTGCTCTGGGATACTATTTTTCAGCCTATTTGTCCTGTTTTTATTGTCCTCTTTCGTCTGACAGATGGTAATATTTCCCCCCAAAAAAGGGTGCCCAGGATGAGATGGATCTTTAAGAATGTTTTGAACTTTCTTAAGGCAGCAGGAGCTATAAAACTCTTCCAAGGAGGGGAGAGGGCAACCAATGATCCTCTGGGCAATGGTGTTAACCCTCTGGAGCACTGTCCTATCCGCCACTGTTCAATTAGCAAACCATACACAGGTGCAGTAAGTTAAAATACTCTCTATAGTGCAATGGTAGAAGGTCACCAGCAATTTTTCATTCAGTTGTTGTTTCCTGAGAAATCTCAGGTAATATAATCTCTGCTGGGCCCTTTTGACCAGTGCTGCAAAAGAGCACCCTCTTTTATGATAACACCCAAAAACTTAAAACTGGCCACTTGCTCCACTTGGCCTCCATTGATAACCAAGGCCTGGATGTCTGATCTATTCCTTCTGTAGTCCACTATAAGCTCGTTGGTCTTATTGGTGTTAAGGACCAAGTTATTGTCTCCACACCACAAAAGCAACCGGTTCACCTCATCTCAATATGCAGATTCATCCCTCCCAGAGATGAGTCCCACCACTGTTGTATCATCTGCAAATTTAATAATAGTATTACTGGTGTGAGTGGGAATGCAGTCATGTACATATAGAGTATAGCGTAATGGACCCTGCAACCCTGTGGTGTACCAGTGTTAAGAATAAGGGCCGAGGAGGTATGATTACCTAATCTGATCCTCTGAGAACAGCAAGACAGGAAATCCATAATCCAAAGGCAGATTGAATAAGAAAGCCCAAGGTCCATAAGTTTAGACACTAGTCTGTGTGGAAGAATTGTATTAAATGCAGAACTAAAATCTACAAAAAGCATCCTCACATCTCCCCCCCCCCTGCTGTTCCAGATGAGTCAGAGCAGTGTGAAGAGTGATGGGTATAGCATCCTCTGTAGATCTATTTGTTCTGTATGCAAACTGGTGTTTATCATATATATATATATATATATATATATATATATATATATATATATATATATATATATATATATATATATATATATATATATATATATATATATATATATATATATATATATATATATATAACTACAACTTGTATCCTATAAAATATGTGCATATAACTATCATGACTTTTTCATTATCTCACATTTGTTTACCATCTTCTCTCTACCAACTAAATGAAATATTCTGTATTTCATTTGTTTCCTGCTCTCTGGATATCTGTGGCCTTCATTTACACAAAAAGTAGGGTTATTATCACTTATAATACCTCTATTAATTTTTACAGAGCACTAGAAGCTCTGATGATTAAAATAAACAAAATGAAACAATAATAAAGAAAAAAGAGAAAAGAATAAATCAAACTACAATGGTATTTAAAAGATCAGAGAATATTAAGGATTTCTGTTATTGTGCCATAGTTTGTAAGGCGTTTCTGTCTTTTTAGCTCCAAGTAGTATGTTATAATATGAAAAGGGTTGGACTATTGGTTACAGTATGCAAAGCTTCTATTGGTCTATCATTATGTTCTTAGTGACCATGAATATTCATTCTCATTACACTCATGTCAGAGTGCAAGGTGCTTCCTGTTTGAAAGGATTAGCCAATGACATCACTGTTGCCCAGGGAATACCCAGTTGGGGGCTCCTTTCATGTCCATGGCTGGAGCTGGTGCTAAGGACAAGAGCTCACCCTGCCCCATGGCAGCACTCAGGTCTCAAACAAGGGCTTCCAAAACTCCAACCCAGTGTCCTAACCACATGAGCCACCATGGTACTATTATTCCTATGATCCACATATATGGACCATGAGATCATTTCCAAAGCACAGGACTGTAAAATGAGTAACTATTTCGAATGGGCAGTCAATCTGGATTTGGAAGGCCAAAGGGAGTTCAGACATATGCGCAGTACTTATGGCAAACGTCAAAAAACACTGCTGTCTTTTGTTGTACGGTAGACAGCAGCTTTTTATTCAGTCAGTCAGTCAATTTCTATGGTCCCCCATCTCAGTCAATCATTCTGAGCAGCTTACAGTTAAAAAAATATGTATTAGAATTAAAAATATTAAAAACCATTTTAATATTTTATTTTAAAACCAATAAAAATAGTAAAATCTTTCGTCTTTAGCACTTAATTCCACTTCTAACAATATTTAAAGTCACAGTTCTTCCAATTTTCCAGTACAAGAATGTATAACAAGTTTATAACAAAAAGAAATCCAAAGTAATTCCTCTCACCGCTTTTACTCTGACTTCTCCGTTATCGTTTCTCTTCCTTCGTGTTTGTGTGCTTTCAGTTCGTATTCAATTTCAGCTTCATCATCATCAAACGTCGCTTATTCACTTTTAAAGCCTCGATCTTAGTGCACAGTTTGATTTTTTGTTGCCATTCTCACCAAATATCCAAAGGTTTTAAAGATTTAGATTATTCCGATCTTCGCTATAAAGTCTCTCTTCTGCTTCCTGCTGTGTGTGTGGCTGTCTTCGCTCTGGACCTGTCAAAAGAGGCAGATTTTCTCCAGTCAGTTTTGGGGAGTTCTCCTGAGCAAACGGGTGTCTGCTTCACACCCGCTCACACTCCAGATCTCTTCGGGATCTGTGATGCCCCAAATGGGCATCCGACCGCATCCGACATCAGAAATTCGTGCTGTGGGTCCGGAGCCTGCTCCCGCAGCATGCACCGCTAAGATTATCACCACTGGAAGTGAAGTGAAAGTGAGAGTCACACTTCAGGAAGAAAAGCCATTAAGGAAAGTGGACTGCAAATAACTTGGAGAGAAAAAAGAAATCTATAGAACTGGATTTGGGGATAATTTGATTCTTGATTTTTTTTTTAACCCAAAAACTTAAAAGACAATTGACATTACAAAGAGAATAATAAACACCAAATGGAATATCTGATCAGAAGGATGACAATTTAAATTAACTGTTACACACAACAGAAGAGACAGTAATGCTTATAAGTGACTAAGCAAAATTTTTGTTACAAGTAACGGACTCTGATTGATACAAACTGACAAATAGACAGTTAAGTATTATGTTTTCCTAAATTTTCTCTTTTCTCTTTTCTCTTTCTCTATATACTGCTTTAAACATATTATATATCTTCTAAACATTGTTATAGAATTAAGGTGATTTATATTAGAACAACTATTTAATTAAATGACTAAGTTGTAATAAATTAGTTTAAGTTATAGAAAAATATTATACCATAATATAGTATTATAATATAGACAACTGTTAGAGAATCAGTAAGATAAGTTAAGAATTAGATATTAAAACAAATTAGAGTGACAGATAAGAAATAAACGTGCTTAGCAGTATTATGAGATACTATAATGATATCCCTAATTCTTTATTAAACACAGACTACAAAATTTTTACAGTAATAATGGCAGAAAGGATCAAAAAGATTTTAAATAAATACATACACTCAGATCAAAACGGTTTTCTTCCAAACAGACAAATCAAAAACAATACAAGAATCATTGCAAATATACTGGAATACTATGAAGCACACCTGGAGAAACAACTTGCATTGGTTTGCCTAGATGCCCAAAAGGCATTTGATAACGTAAATTGGGAATTTATAAAATTATAATTGGAATATATGAAATTCAGCCCCAAATTTTTAAAAATAATTGAACAAATTTATGATAAACAAAAGGCGAGAAAAACAATAAATGGTGAATTAACTGATAATATTTAAATAAGAAAAGGGGTAAGACAAGGATGTCCTCTTTCACCACTTTTGTTTATTTTAACATTAGAATCTTTGTTAATTAGGATAAGAGAGAACCCAGATATTAAAGGCTTAAAAATTAAAGCAGAGGTGGCGCAGTGGTTAGAGTGCAGCACTGCAGGCTACTGCAGCTGACTGCTAGCTGCAGTTCAGCTGTTCAAATCTCACCGGCTCAAGGTTGACTCAGTCTTCCATCCTTCTGAGGTCAGTAAAATGAGGACCCGGATTGTTGGGGGCAATATGCTGACTCTGTAAACTGCTTAGAGAGGGCTGTAAAGCACTATGAAGCGGTATATAAGTCTAAGTGCTATTGCTATTGCTAAAGAAGAATATAAATTACAAGCATTTGCCAATGACCTGGTGTTCATCGCAGAAGAACCTTTAGAATCTGGACCAAATTTAATTAAAACAATAGAAGAATTCAGTAAAGGTAGCAGGATTGAAAATAAATAAAAATGAAATCAAAATAATTACTAAAAATATGACTAAAAACAAGAATTAGAATTAGAACAAATAACGAATATGCAAATAGTCAAAAAATAAAATACATAGAGATATAGTTGACGGCAAAGTATTCTTCAATAAAAGAGGATGATTACAACGAATTAATTCAAACAATTAAAAAGGATTTAGAAAATTGGAATAAACTTCAAATTTTGCTAATGGGACGGATTTCAGTTATAAAAATGAATATATTACCAAAAATTTTATTCTTGTTTCAGGTGGCCCCAATAAGTTTAGAAAATCCATTCTTTCAGAATTTAAACAAATTAATGTCAAATTTCATCTGACAAGGGAAGAAACCCAGGATCAAACAAGACTTTAAAGAAAGAGGTGGTTTGGCATTACCTAATTGGGAACTGTACGATCAGGCAGCAAGAATGGCATGGATAAAAGAATGGATAGTATTAGAGAACAAAGGAATATTAACTCTTGAAGGGCATGATATAAAAGTAGGATGGCACACTATAATTTGGGATGACCAATACAAAACACACAAATACTTCCAAAGACACTTAATAAGGAAAGCCCTACTACAAACTTGGATAAAAATCAAAAGCAAACACTACACAAAAATCCCTAGCTGGCTATCAACAATAGAAGCAATAAAAAATCCAACATTAACAAATCTAGCAAAAATAACAAGATACAAAGATCTTTTAACTGAAGAAGGATTATTAAAATCTAGACAACAATTACAACAAGATATAATTTTAGATTGGTATACTTACATTCAGATTCAAAACAGATATAATATGGATAGGAAACAATATGAATTTCAAATAGAATACCAAGAATTGGACAAGATTATGATATTGGGGAATTATAAATTAATCAGTAAACTTTATAAATTTTTATTACGTTATGAATTGGAAGACGAAACAGTCAAAGAAACTATGATTAGATGGGCACAAAATTTGGGTTATAATATCGAATTGGTTAAATGGGGAAAATGTGGCAGAGAAATTTGAAATTAATAGTAGCCACGGCATATAGAGAAAACCAATGTAAGATGTTTTACAGATGGCATCTCCTCCAGCAAGGCTTGCGAAAATGTCAAACAAAATATTGCCAATATGTTGGAAATGTCGAAAAGCATATGGTACATATTATCACCAATGGTGGACATGTGAAAAAGCGGGGGGAAATTGGACCAGAATTAGGAAAATAATAGAAGAAATAACAAAAGAACATATTGATTGGAAACCAGAAATTTTTTTACTAGGAATTATGACGGGAAACTATGTAAAAGTATACTATTTAATAATTCACATCTTAACAGCAGCTAGGATTGTATATGCATCAAAATGGAAAAATAATGATATACCAAATTACAATGAAATTGTAAGGAAAATTTTTGGTTGCTGAAATGGACAAGATGACTAAAGAATTTCAGAATAAGGAAGAATCAGAATACTATTTAACTTGGAATAGGTTTTATGAATGGTTAGAAAATAGGGATTCACAACTACAAAAAGTGTAAATAGCAACTTGTTAGATGTACTGTATACTGTATATATAACTATGCAAAAAGAAAAAGATATATATGTAATTAAATGTATATAGAAATTGAAGAGGGAATATGTATTGAAGAAATCCATAAAAGAGATTTATGACATGTATACAAAATAGACCAGAAAGTAGATATATATATATAGAAGAAAAAGGTATAGAAATAAATTATAAATATATTTGAAAATATTTATATTATACTGTAAGTATACAAAAATATTGTGGACTGATCTTGTACTATAACCAAAATAGGATCTAGGATTCCTACCATTATATGTTTGTATGTTATGTAATGTTTTTGTGTGTGTGTATATATATATATATATATATATATATATATATATATATATATATATATATATATATATATATATATATATATATATATATATATATATATATATATATATATATATATATATATATATATATATATATATATAAAAAAAAATAGTAAAATCAATAAAAACACTAAAAACATCCAAATTAAATATACATAGAAGAAATATATTTGGCCAGTTAGCAATATAGCCAGGAAATGGGGTCCTTGAGATATTCAAGGCTCGTGGCTATATGAGCCCAGGAAAAGAGGTTACTTTAAGATGCTTCTGTCTAGGAAAATTACTAGAAAGAATGGAATTGATTATTGTAATCTGGGTTGATTCCCCTCTTGTTACATTTGAATAATTTCTTCCAATATGCTTCTCCCTTCCTAACTGCATCAAATGCCATTATTTTGGTACAACCATCAGTTAGAATGTAAAATTTCAATTTTCTCTTAAATGTCATATTTCTGTTTCTAATGTAGCTCCACCACTTTCTGAGATGTGCCTCATTTAACAATACTGCTCAAGATAGGATCACCTTCAATGAGAAAGGAGAACTGGTGACTGGATTTGATATCTTCAACTGGATTATTTTTTCCAACCTCTCTTTACAAAGAGTGAAAGTTGGGAGTGTAGATCCCCTGGCATCTCCAGATCAAATGTTGACCATTAATGACGATGCCATTACCTGGCACAGCTGGTTTAACCAGGTAGGAAACAACAGCAAATGGGTACAGTGATTAACACTGAATTCTAGAATGAATCCCATTGGAGAATTTTATATTTTTAAAAAATATATTTCTAAAAGTACATATGAATGTCTGCATGCATATATATAGATGGATACAGATAGTCCTCGATTTATAATCACAATTGAACCCAAAATTTATATTGCTAAGTTAGTTTTGTCCCATTTTACAAACTTTCTTGCCACCATTGTTAAGTGAATCACTGCAATTGTTAAGTTAACAACATGGTTGTTAAGCTTCCCCATTGACTTTGCTTGTCAGAAGATTATAAAAGGTGATCACATGACACTGGGACACTGAAACCGTCATAAATATGTGTCATTTGCCAAGCATCTGAATTTTGATCACGTGACTATGGGGATGCTGCAACAGTCATAAGTGTGAAAAATGATCATAAGTCACTTTTTTCAGTGCCATTGTATCTTTGAATTTTCACTAAATGAACTGTTGAAAATAGAGGTCTACCTGTACAGGTACAGGTGCAGGTATGAGTACAGGTAAAAATATGGGACAGCACAGAGTTTTCTACCCTGGTAATCTTGCCAGCAAATGTATTTAGTAAGAAAATGTAATTTAAAATTTAAAATAAAAAGATAGGAAGAAGGAAAGAAAGAAAGAAAGAAAGAAAGAAAGAAAGAAAGAAAGAAAGAAAGAAAGAAAGAAAGAAAGAAAGAAAGAAAGAAAGAAAGGAGGGAGGGAGGGAGGGAGGGAGGGAGGAAGATAGATAGTGACAGGAGGGGGGGAATCAAGTAAGCAGGAACTAATGCTATTTAGAGATCCTTTGGGCCAGAAATGTTCATAACAAGCCAAAATGGTATCAAAGGCACAATACATCACACAAATGGCACAATTATGTAATGATGTCTGATGCAAGCATAGGCCATCTTTTGCCCCTCATGCAGACAAACATGCTTTAACGAATAGCAAAAAGATGCTGTAAAACAAAAGAACCAAAACATCATTTTAAGCTTAAAGTGAGGAATGTATGAAGTTATATGTCAGGATAAAATACATTCAAACTTATTGTCTAGCAAAATAATTTCCCCTCCAAAATGTAAGGAAAGGAATCATGAGTTTTCTTAGCAATGATAATATCCTAAGAGTTAAGCTACTTCAAATTGCATTCCATTATGTCTAGCATTCTGCTGTCAAACAGCTCCCAAATGGAGATCTCTTAATTTATTTGTTTGTTTGTTTGTTTGTTTGTTTGTTTATTCATTCATTCATTCATTCATTCATTTGTCAAACATGTATAGGATAGTAGTAGTTTGTATAAAAATAAGTAAAAAGTAAGGATAAAAGAGGACAAAGGACAGTAGGACAGGGACGGTAGGCACATTGGTGCACTTATGCACGCCCCTTACAGACCTCTTAGGAATGGGGAGAGGTCGACTGTAGACAATCTAAGGTTAAAGTTTTTAGGATTTGGGGAAGAAACCACAGAGTCAGGTAGTGCATTCCAGGCATTGATCACTCTGCTGCTGAAGTCGTATTTTCTGCAGTCGAGTTTGGAGCGGTTTACATTAAGTTTGAATCTATTATGTGCTCGTGTATTGCTGCGGTTGAAGCTGAAGTAGTCAATGACAGGAAGGACATTTTGGTATATGATTTTATGAACTACATTTAGATCAGATCAGAGGTGACATGGTTGTAAATTGTCTAATCCCAGTATTTCAAGTCTGGTGGAATAAGGTATTTTGTTGTGAGCGGAGGAGTGAAGGACTCTTCTTGTGAAATATTTCTGGACTCTCTCGATTGTATTTATGTCTGATATGCAGTACAGGTTCCAGACAGGTGAGCTGTATTCCAGAATTGGTCTAACAAATGTTTTGTATGTTCTGGTTAGCAGTGTAATGTTGCCAAAGAAGAAGCTACCTAACCCATATATTATTGAAACATGTTTTACCAGTTTAATAACATACAGAAAAGCCCAGGAACTAATATTTTCTGTCTTATTGTCAGTATGAATGTCCTTCTCTTTTATTTTAGACTCCGCCTTTATCGCTATGTAATGAGCACTGTCATCCTGGCTCTAGCAAAAAAGTGAGGGAAGGAGAGCCATTTTGTTGTTATGACTGTGTCCTATGTCCCAAAGGGAAGATTTCAGACAAAGAAGGTAAGAAATATTAAATTGCAGATAGGAGATAGCTGACTTCATTTTGAGAGTCAAGTTTGATTTCATGAAATGGTCAGATGTGCTCCAAGCTTACCTTGGATTTTATAGATATCAATTTATCACCAGTTTATCACCATCAGACAGTTAGCAACTGTTCATAGTAATGCAGGGATCACCCTCAGGGTACTTACAACCAAGTTGCAAAATTATGAAGGACCTGCCTGAGGTATTTATGACTCAGTTCTAAAGTTCCAACAGTCAACTTCCCGCCTCTCCCATGGTCACATGACCACAGTTGATGTGCTCAGCAGCTAGCCAACATTTATGGCTGTTTGTGACATCCCACATGACCACATTTTACAATTTATTTAGGTTTTTTTGCTGAAAACTGGAATTTACTTCTGTTTTTCCACCAAAATACCCCCATAGTGAACCATTGGTTTGCTTAACAGCTGGGATGTTCACTTAATGACCACTACAAAAACAAATAATTGAAATGGATCTGGTCATGTGATGATCCATTTTACAACCATCACAACTTATGATCATGATGAGCAGTCACCATTACGATAGTAACTTGAGGACTAGTTCTATGTCTAGTTCTGGGATAATAATTATGGGCCAACAAGTCAATGTTAGAATGTAGAATAACAGTGTTGGAAGGGATCTTGGAGATCTTCTAGTCCAACCCCCTGCTCAAGCAGGAGACCCTATACCATTTCAGACAAATGGTTGCCCAGTATCTTCTTAAAAGCCTTCAGTGAGGGAGCACCAATGGCAAGACATTGCATTGATTAGTTGTTTTCTCCAAGATGATTTTCTGTCCATGCAGTTTTCTTGGAGTGGTTTACCATTTCCTTCTCCAGTGCATGTATGTAATGATCAGTTTGCCACCTGCAGCATTTTCCTTTATTGCTTTTGCCCAATGTATAGTAGGTCCCTGCATATTTAGGCTGGGCAGATGGGATGACCTTCACACCTTGGGTGAGCCTGCTGGGAGTTTAAACTCTTGGCACACACTCCCAGCTTTCCTCACTCGTCCCTTACAGAAACATCTGCCTGTTTCTCCCTTGCCATGGTGAGGCAGCACTTTATGGAGGAAGGACTTCGTGGAGAGATCTGGGATATGATTCCTTAAAAAAAGTGTTGCTCTATTATGGGGGGGGGATCCGAAGTGCTCTAATATTTATATTTTCAGCCCAAATGAATGAAGTTTGCAAGGTATGCTATAGCTTTTTAAGGACACAAAGCCCACTGTCACAGAATTGCTTTCTGCCTGTGCTTTTCTTAAAAAGCCTGGTAACTTTTTCAAGTAGCTCGAATGAAATATCCAATGGAATTTATACTGCTGCCAAAGGTCAAAGGAATTTGCAGAGCATGATTTCTGCAAAAGGATGAGAAATGCCCCTTTCTTAAATAAATTAGCAGACTGATGAAAATATGGTGGAAAAATAAGGAATGAGTGGTGTGGTGTGTTTGATGTGGTGTGGTGTGTTTGATGTGGTGTGGAGCAGCGGCGGCTTGCTCTCTTACCTTACTACCAGTGCGCTGCGCGCGCATCACCACATCTCGTGCATAGTTAACTGGAGAATTTTGGGAGTTGAAGTCCACAAGTCTTAAAGTTGCCAAGTTTGAGGATCCCTGGTCTAAGAGAAACACAGGTAGTCCTCAACTTACAACAGTTCATTTAGTGACCATTTAGTGACAATTCAAAGTTACAACGGCACTGAAAAAGTGGCTTATGACTTTTCACAATTTTTCACTGTTACAACCTTTGCAGCATCCCCATGGTCATGTGATCAAAATTCAGATGCTTGGCAACTGGTTTGTATTTATGGTGGTTGCAGTGTCCTGGGGGTCATGTGATCCCCTTTTGCAACCTTTTTACAAGCAAAGTCAATGGGGAGCAAGATTCACTTAACAACATTATTACTAACTTAACGACTGCAATGATTCTCTTAACAACTATGGCAAGAAAGGTTGTAAAATAAGGTAAAACTCACCTACCAAATGTTTCATTTAGCAACATAAATTTTAGGCTCAGTTGTGATTGTAACTGGAGAACTATCTGTAATTAGGGCAGAGAATTATGACAACTGCAGAAGTTAAACACTGTCTTTTCTTTTCTTTTTCAGATATGAATGAGTGTAAGAAATGTTCAGACAAAGAGTTTGCAAATAAGAATCAAGATTTCTGTTACCCTAAGATTATAACGTTTCTGTCTTACAAAGAACCTTTGGGAATCACTTTTACCTTCCTGGCTTTTTTCTTTTTTTCATTGACAGCTCTGGTGCTTGGCATATTTATGAAACATCACCACACTCCCATTGTCAGAGCCAACAACCAGAGTCTTACCTACACTCTCCTCATCTCCCTCCTGCTCTGCTTCCTTTGCACATTGCTATTCATTGGCAAACCAGGAAAAATGGTCTGTCTTCTCCAACAAACAGCATTGGGCATCATCTTTTCAGTGGCTGTTTCTTGTGTGCTGGCCAAAACCATAACGGTGGTTCTGGCTTTCATGGCCACCAAACCAGGATCCAGGATGAGGAAGTGGGTGGGGAAAAGACTGGCCAGCTCTATTGTTCTTTCCTGCTTCCTTATTCAAGCAGGAATCTGTGTTGGATGGTTGACAATTTCTCCCCCATTTCCAGGCATGGATATGTATTCAGTGACTAAAGAAATTGTACTGCAATGCAGTGCAGGTTCTATGGTTATGTTTTATTCTGTATTGGGCTATCTGGGCTTCCTGGCCATTATCAGTTTTGCTGTGGCTTTCCTTGCCAGGAAATTGCCAGATACTTTTAATGAAGCCAAGTTTATCACTTTCAGTATGTTGGTCTTTTGTAGTGTTTGGATCTCTTTTGTTCCAACCTACCTGAGTTCCAAGGGAAAATATACAGTTGCTGTGGAGATGTTTTCTATCTTAGCCTCCGGTGCTGGACTCCTAGGATGTATCTTTTTCCCAAAATGTTATATCATTGTGTTAAGGCCTAAATTGAACAAGGTGCAAATAATGAGAAAAAAATGTTGAAGAATTTAATCCTATCCCTTATCAGAAGCTACTCTTCTTTTTAGTCTTGAACTGTTTCAATGGTTTCTTAAAACATTCTCAAGTAGACACTTCTAGGACTTCCAATATCTTCTCTAATTGAAAAACTGAATAAAGGTTTGCCAAAAGAAAACAAAGACAGGAATTTTCTCCCTGATTATTTTCAGAAACTCTTAATAAATCTCATATGCTATTGTTCTTTTAATTTTTGGCATTGAATTCTTCTAGCTGGATTACTGTTGGCAAAGAAAGGCCAATTGTTGAAAACATGTATGCGATAGCACAATCTTATTTAAAAACAAGCAGCAAATATACTTTCTTTGACCACAACAAACTTGAATGTAACAAGTTCATTTTATGCTACTCATTGTCCACAGAATAAAGAGAATGATCTATTGAACTATTAATTTAAAGTCATGACATTTCTTTCAAACAGGATCTATCTGAAATCACTGTATCACAAAACCTCTGTAAGTTAAATTGAACTGAATAATTATTCTAAAGTGATCTAGAGACATTCTGTAGGTGGTAATAGATATAAATCTATGTCTCCCTGATTTTAGACCTATAGGTGTATCATTAAGATTCTGACAAGTTTCAATGAATGATTCAGTTTGACAAAGTTCCAATCTCTCTCTTTCTCTCGATAGACAGGAGAGAGAGAGAGAGAGAGAGAGAGAGAGAGAGAGAGAGAGAGAGAGAGAGAGAGAGAGAGAGAGAGAGAGAGAGAGAGAGAGAGAGAGAGAGAATGAATCAGTTCCATATATGGGGGAAAATGGAGGTACTGAGTGATAGGCAATCTAACACTGACATGAGCAGTCCACCAATGAGAGTTATCATCTTACCTCATGTAACAGACCTCTTTGAGGGAAGCAAGACTAATGTAATTTTGGGTTTTATTTATTGTCATTTTTAAAAGTATATATGTGTCCAACTATGACGTAAACCATTACTTCACATCAACAAGGATTCGATCGTGAGTTCTTGAGTTTGTCCGCACGGGTCTGGCTTAGACAAGCTGAGACCTTACCTTTCTCTTGTGTTACAATTCTACACTGGAGTAGCCCACACAGCTGGAAGAAAAACTCCGCTCTCAATATTGTATATATCTGGTGAAACTCAAATGACTATTTTTCAGAACATCATAACTTTAGGATTTTGCAAAGACATGTGATTTAACACAGTGTTACTTTGATTGCATATCCAACAATACAATGATTGACATATTCCTTTTCTTTATGAACCCTTTTCCTATGTCAGTGACCTTCCCAGCATGACCAACTTCCTATCCATTTTCCACAGCCATCTCTCTCTTCCTATTACAGCATGTCAAGTACTAAATAAATGCAGAGTACTGGGACGACATTTTCACATCAAAATGTATTGAGTACCAAATTTGACAAGTTTTGAAGAAGTTGTGTACTGAGGTACCCACTGTACAGGAATAATCTTGGGAGACAGGTGAAACAGCTACAGCCAGTGAAATGGTTAGATAAGAGCCAATTTAGCCCAAAGCAGGAATGAGGGCAGGGCAAATGTCTCAGAAGGGATTCTCCTTAGCTTCTTGGGCTGTAAAAGCAACAGAAGAGAAATGTACTTTCAGACTTTGCAAGATTCTGTTAATGTAATCTTACAATAAAGTAGAATTAATTCATCTAGGCATGCTTCCTCTTTGGACTGCCTCGTAAGGCTGACAACATGGGATTAAATGCAGTTTATCAGAGGAATAGCCCTGTATTGATAAACTAGGGAAGAGAAGGATAGATCCTAGAAAAAATTGTGCTGTTCTGTGCATAGCGTATTTATCTCCAGTTTTCTTTGCCACTGTTGAATTTGATTTTTTTAATTAAAAATGTCACTAACAAAATATTGTGAGTTATATTTCTCCATGACCTTTGCTAATTGTACCATTGTTTGTGCCACAATTCATGCAGAAAGAAGTCACTCAATGTTTCTTAACAATTTGTGTCACTTTTTTTTAATTTGTACGCCTTGCCTAACTGTAAGCAATTCAACTGCTAGAAGGCAATGTTTATTTAAAAGTCTGAAGAGAATGCAGTGTTTAATCTAGATAAATACTCAAGATTAAATAAAGAACACATTTCCAATCCCCATTGCCTAATTCAGCTAAGAGAAGCCTGCAGTTCCAAATATAAAGGAAAAATGTAAGATTTCTTCAAAATGTTTACCGTTCTAAAAGCTGGGAAGAAAACCAGATTCTTGAGTTCACACTCTTCACCTTAAATAACCTCCAATTGACATCACTGGCAATAAAAGTGTAGCAATTGCAATATGCAGCTATTGGCACATAAATACACCCCGTTTCTCTTTTAAGGCAGAGTTGTAAAATACAAATTATTGTTTATTTAAAAAAAGAAAAGGTATATAAGTCCATTTGCATAGCAGAATAAATTGTTTGTATATACCTATAGAATAAAAAATACAATAATAGGGCCATCATACTAGGTAGGTAAGTAGGTAAATAGGTGGGTGGGTGGAGAGAGAGACAGAGAGAGGCAGGCAGGCACGCGCGCGCGCACACACACACACACACACACACACACACACACACACGCACATGCACATACATATATAGATATACATATACATATACATCGGGGTGAAATTCAAAAATTTTCCCTACTGGTTCTGTGGGCGTGGCTTGGTGGGCATGGCAGGGGAAGGATACTGCAAAATCTCCATTCCCACCTCACTCCAGGGGAAGGATACTGCAAAATCCCCATTCCCTCCCCATTCTGGGGCCAACCAGAGGTGGTATTTGCCGGTTCTTTGAACTACTCAAAATTTACGCTACCGGTTCGCCAGGACCTGTCAGAACCTGCTGAATTTCACCCTGATATACATATTCATACATAGACACAGACACACATACAGAGAGAGAGAGAGAGAATATAAAGTGTGATGGCCTCATGACTTTGTGTGTAGCAGTGGTGGGTTCCTACCGGTGCAGTCCACTCTATAGCACCGGTAGCGGCCTGCTGGTGACGTCACAGTACCGGTGCGGTCGGTTGCCGGTGCCTGGGCACTGCCATTTTTTTAAAAAAAAATTTAATTTTTTTTTTAAAATTTCTTCTGCGCATGCCCAGAAGCCGAGCTTCAGGCACTGCGTATGCGCTGCCTTCCTACCCCACAGTGAGTCCAAGCAGGGGAGGATGGCTGAGAGAGCGTGTGAGATGCTGAAAGAACGGGATGCAGGAGCTATCTCCATTCCCCTCCCTTCAGCAGTCCGAGAAGCCACGAATGTGGGTGATGATCCCAGGCATTTTTGCACATTCGAGGCTTCTCGAGATGCTGAGGGGAGGGGGAATGGGCGGCAGGAGCCTAGGATCATCGAATGGGGAGAAGCATTCAGGCTGGATGGAGCCTCCTAGAAGAACCGCTGCAGCGGTCTTGCTGCCCCCACTGTGGGGGGCTGTGTTGCAGGTGGGCAATGCCCCCCTGCTTCTCCGGCCGCTGCCAAGCTCCCGCCCACCCAGTCATGTGGCTGGCAAGCCACACCCACAGAATAAGCCACACCCACAGAGTGGTAGTAAAAAAATTAGGAAGCCTCCCCTGGTGTGTAGTGTGTGTGTGTGTGTGTGTGTGTGTGTGTGTGTGTGTGTGTGTGTGTGTTTGTTTGTGTGTTTGTGTGTTTGTGTGTTTGTGTGTACTGCAGTTTTGGACAAATCAGTATCATATACTCTGTCCTGTACACAGCTGCTGTCTAGGTGTAGTGTGCAAGGTGAAGGAGCTGAACAAATGCCTGAAGCAAGAGCTTCAAATTACCAAGAGGCCTTCGATTCAGGTAGCCTCCTTAATAGTTTGCCCATGCATTTGTAGATGCTGGTTCACAAATTATCTTAAACCAACACTTGCACTTTAAATAGGAACCAGGAAGGAGGAACCACAGAAACCTTCAGTGAAACTTCCTCTTCAGTGGGCAAAACTTTGTGGTCTCTCCCAAGGGCTGTTCAAATAAACTTGGCTCAAGCAGAATTGTATATGATTTCCACTTGTAGATTGAGTCATGGGGAATTCTTCTTCTTCAGTCAGATACCGTATTTTTCGGAGTATAAGACGCACCTTTTTCCTCCCTAAAAGTGGCTGAAAATTCAGGTGCGTCTTATACTTCGAATGTAGCTTTTTTTTCCAGCCCTAACTAGGTGCTAACAGATCTTCCCAGCTCTTACCTTGCAGGCTTTTTCATTGTTACTCTCTCCAAAGAATGTTTTTCCAGCCCTAAGTCTTTGCAGAATTTTTTTTCATTGCTCTACTTGCTCCAAAGAAGTTGTTTTCTAGCCCTAACCAGGTGCTAACGAACTTCCCAGCTCTTACCGGCTTGCAGGCTCTTTCATTGTTACTCTCTCCAAAGAATGTTTTCCAGCCCTAAGTCTTTGCAGGTTTTTTTTTCATTGGTCTACTTGCTCCAAAGAAGTTGTTTTCTAGCCCTAACCAGGTGCTAACGATCTTCCCAGCTCTTACTGGCTTGCAGGCTCTTTCATTGTTATTCTCTCAGAAGGTTTTTTTAAGTCCTAACCAGGAGATAAAATAATGTGCTGCAGCTGCTCCGAATAAGTTTTTTTTTTAGCCCTAACCAGGTGCTAACTATCTTCCCAGCTCTTACTGGCTTGCAGGCTCTTTCATTGTTACTCTCTCAGAAGAAGGTTTTTTTAAGTCCTAACCAGGAGATAAAATAATGTGCTGAAGCTGACCAGACTAAGGATGCTAGCCAGCTGAATACCTGGTAGGCAGATTGTTTTCCCCTATTTTCCTCCCCAAAAACTAAGGTGCGTCTTATACTCTGGTGCGTCTTATACTCCGAAAAATACGGTAATAAATTATTTCATAAATGTAATAAATAAAATCCAATTGCCTCAATCACAGTATGGTTCTTTTCATGATGTGGTATGAAGACAGAGCATTTTTACATCTGACACTTATATTTAAACCCCTTTCTCCTTATTCTATCTGCACAGACAGAATCTTAAAAGGCTCTTTGCACATGCTCAGTTTCAATTGTCTCACGTGAACAATTCATGGTTTAATCCTCTTTGCTTTGAAAGATCTTCACAGGTTTATCTGGTCCCTAAAATTTATATGAATACCATGATTTAGAAAATGTCAAAGTGCAATCAGATATGAGCTGCTTTCAAAAACTGGAACATTTAGGAATTAGAAAATGCAAGGATCATTTGTTTAAACTTAAACTGTGTTTCTAGCCCTGTATGGCATGATTTTATTTATTTATTTAATCAAGTTGTCTCAAATGATAAAGTAACACTAGGCAATATGCCATGGATTAAAACCATTAAAACAAGTCCAGAGAAAAGATAAACCGTACCAAAATCCATAGTATATTGGGAAGGAATATACCATAAATACTGAGAGAATAATATCTCAATGAGAGCCTGTTTGATGTAGTGGTTAACCAGGGATGGGATTCAGCCAGTTCGAACCAGTTCAGGTGAACCGGATGTTAATTTTAATTTGGTTCACCGAACTGGTTGTTCCAAGGACTGGCTGACCCCACCCACCCTGCCCGACCCCTCCCAGGAGTCTCCACACAGCCCATTTTGGATGCCAGGTAAGTGCAGGGCCTGCACAGAAGTTCTGGGAGGGTGAAAAATGGGCCTACCATGTCACTGCGTTCTTTTTGTGTGTTTGCCAGCTGAGCTAAACATCTATTCTGGACTGTACAGTAGTCAGTGAATCCTTATCTATAACTGTCTCGTGATGACTTACCATATTTTTCGGAGTATAGGATGCACCGGAATATAGGACGCACCTAGATTTTAGAGGAGGAAAGCAAGGAAAAAGTATTCTGAACCAAATGGTGTAGTAATATATTATTTAATAAAATACCAGTGTAGCAGAATACTTTTTACAACCATGTACACTTTTTACAACCATATACACTTTTTACAAACTTCAAACTTGACAGCTTTAAGACTTGTGGACTTCAACTCCCAGAATTCCTCCTCCAGTCATGCTAGCTCAGGAATGGGAGTTGAAATCCACAAGTCTTAAACTTGCCAAGTTTGAAGACCCTTGCACCCCTAACCCCTAATCCAGGGGTCTTCAAACTTGACAGCTTTAAAACTTGTGGACACAAACTCCAATTCCTGAGTAGCATGACTGGAGGAGGAATTCTGGGAGTTGAAGTCCACAAGTTTGAAGACCCTTGCACCCCCTTGGCAAGTTTAAGACTTGTGGACTTCAAATCCCAGAATTCCTCCTCCAATCATACTAGCTCAGGAATGGGAGTTGAAGTCCACAAGTCTTAAACTTGCCAAGGGGGTGCAAGGGTCTTCAAACTTCTGGACTTCAACTCCCAGAATTTCTCATGCACTTGGCAACCTTTAAAAAAACCCTTAAAAAACCAATTTAAAAACAAAGTTCTAACCTGTCGGCTCGCTTCAGGCAGCAACGGCAGCGGCGGCTCCTCAGGTGCCTCGGGAGCAGGCTTCAGGCAGGGGGGGTTGGGCAGTACCAGCGGTGGTGGCTCACTTCGGGTAGCGGCAGTGGCGATGGCGGTGGCAGGGACAGCAGCGGCGGCGGCAGGGACAGTCGCAGCTGGGACAGTCGCGGCTGGGGCAGCGGCGGTGGAGGCAGGGACAGCGGTGGGGAGAGCGGCAGCAGCGGCAGGGAGAGCGGGGACGCCGTTGGGGACAGTCACAGCAGCGGCAGCAGCGGCGGAGGCAGGGACAGTGGCAGGGAGAGTGGCAGCGGCGACAGGGACAGCGGGGATGATGGCGGGGACAGTCATGGCGGTGGCAGCGGTGGCGGAGGCAGGGACAGCGGTGGGGAGAGCAGCAGCGGAGGCAGGGAGAGCGGGGATGCCGGCGGGGACAGTCACGGTGGCGGCAGTGGCGGCGGAGGCAGGGACAGTGGCAGGGAGAGCGGCAGCGGTGGCAGGGACAGCAGGGATGCCGGTGGGCATAGTTGCGGCTGCGGCGGAGGCAGGGACAATGGAGGCAGGGACAGCGGCGGGGAGAGCGGCAGCGGCTTCGGGGACAGCGGGGATGGCGGCAGGGACAGCGTCGGCGTCGGCGGGGACAGTAGCGGCGGAGACAGTCATGGCGGGGCAGTGGCTCCGGGCAGCAACAGCTGCGGCGGCGGTGGCCAGCAATGCCTGGAACCGGCTGAAAATGCGACGCACGGAGGCCAAAAACCTCCAAAGGGTGGGGGCTGGTGGATGGGTAGGGCTACATTCGGTGTATAAGACGCACCCAAATTTTCACCCTCTTTGGGGGGGGGTAAAAAGGTGCATCTTATACTCTGAAAAATACGGTAATTTACTGTGCATGTCTGTTTTCTGTTCCTTTGTTCATTCTCTTTGCTTTCACTTCGTCCGGCCGGAAGTATTTTCTACTGGTGAGGATGTAATCATATATCTTTTGTATTTTTATAATAAAAGCATTTATTAGACTTTATACCTTCAGGTTTATTTTAATGAGTTAGCAGCCATGAAGAAACATGGTCTATTCTCCTTTAATTTACAGCCTCTCAAGAAGGGGGGGCTGCTGATTTTTTTTTAACATTCCAACATACCAGAAGTCCAGAAATGAGCCTGTTTCCGGCCTCCGGAGGGCCTCCAGAGCCCAGAGGAGGCTGTTTTCACTCTCCCGGAGGCTCGAGGAAAGCCTCCGGAGCCTGGAAGGGCAAAAAACTGGCCTACTGGAAGTACCGGAAGGCCTCCGGAGCCCGAGGAATGCCTCTGGAGCCTGGGGAGTGTGAAAAATGGGCCTACCTGAAGTACCAGAAGTCCGGAAAGAGGCCTGTTTTTGGCCTTCAGAGGGCCTCCGGAGTCCGGGGAATGCCATTTTTGCCCTCCCGGAGACTCGAGGAAAGTCTCCGGAGCCTGGGGAGGGTGAAAAATGGGTCTACCAGAAATATTGGAAGTCCTGAAACCGGCCCATTTCCGGCCTCCAGAGGGCCTCTGGTGCTCTGGCAAGGCCGTTTTCACCCTCCTGGAGCCTGGGGAGGGGGGAAAATGAGTCTACCGGAAGTACCGGAAATCCGGAAACAGGCCTGTTTTCAGCCTCCAGAGGACCTCCAGAGCCCAGGGGAGGCCATTTTCGCCCTCCCAGAGGCTCAAACAAAACCATCGGAGCCTGGGTAGGGTGAAAAACGGGCCTACCGGAAGTACCAGAAGTCCAGAAACAGGCCTGTTTTCGGCCTCCAGAGGGCCTCCAAAGCCTGGGGAGGCTGTTTTTATCCTCCTGGAGGCTCGAGGAAAGCCTCTGGAGCCTGGGGAGGGTGAAAAATGGGCCTACCAGAAATACCAGAAGTCCAGAAGCGGGCCCAATTCTGGCCTCCAGGGGGCCTCTGGTGCCCGGGTGAGGCCGTTTTCGCCCTCCTGAAGGCTTGAGGAAAGCCTCCGGAGCCTGAGGAGGGTGAAAATGCCCCCCACCATGGTAGAGGAAGCCAAGTAGGCCACGCCCCCATGGCCATGCCCACCCAGCAACCAGGCAGCGAACCGATTGCTAAATATTTTCAATCCCACCCCTGGTTAAGGCTTTAAGCTAGAAACTGGGAGGTTCTAGTTCTGTCTTAGGCACAAAGCCAGCTGGATAATCTTGGACCAGTCACTTTCGCTCAGCCCTAAGAAGGAGACAATGACAATGCACTTCTGAAAAACCTCAGGACTTGTCTGGGCAGTCTCCAAGATCTGACACGATTGAACAGAAGAAGAAAAAATCTCAACATCAGTGTATTTAGCTTCACAAAGTATCTTGTTCCTCTTTTGTAAGCCATTCCTGAATGAGAGCAGCCATGCAGTTATGGGGATAGATGCAATTCTGAAGAGCAGGCAGAAACATCATAACCATACAGTATGTTTCTTAGATGGCTGAGTACTCCTAGTTGGCTGAATCACGCCATTTTTTTCCATTTTCAACAATGTTCTTGGCTTGGTGTCAATGTAAGCTTTGCATGAAATTTAAAAGGAGATAAGTCAAAGCCTTCCAACATTGTTGGAAGGCCCTTTGTCACCATGCTTGACTTTAGGTACCCTAAACCTAAAGCTAAACCTGGTGTCAAGGGGCCTTCCAAAAACAAACAAATAAAAAGTGATGTTGTGATTTAGTGGGACTAAGGAGTTTCAGATTCCCAATCCTTTGCAGGTATCACTGAGTGTTTTGGGGTGAGTCACTCCCTTTCATCCAACCTACCTCATAAAGATATTACTGTAAAACTAAAATGATGGGCAAACATCGTGTATGCATTTGAGTTTCTTAAACAAACCAGAATAGAAATGTAAGAAATTCCATTAATAGCTAAAACAGTTTGTTTCCCCTCAAAGCTTGGAGCTGGTTCCACCAACTATCCACTTTCTGGTGTCAGGCTTTGTCTCATCCAGATGGTATGGAAATCTCAAAAAAAAATATTGAAAATGACATTTCCCAGGATTCAACAGCTCTGAACATGACAAGGCAGAAGACAAAGTGCCTGAAAAGGTTCAGTTGGGGTGTGGCTGCTTTGTACAAAAAGTCACTGGTCCAACCCATGTCATTTCTTATTAAGTCTAGGACAGAGGTTTCCCTGCAAACCCAAGCAGCACTGCTAATTCATGCCAAACTAGGTGAGTCACTCTCTAAAAGGCAAGTTTTAGCAATTTTCTTGAACCTTAGCTCTCTAAATACAAGAAGTTACAGTGGCAATGTCTAGCCCGTAAATTTTGAGAGAACTAAATTGTCAGATTGGAGAAGTCTCCATCCAACTCCTTTTTTTCCACTATCACTTTCATACAATCCAAAACTTTCTTTCTTTCTTTCCACACTGTCCTTCTCCTTCTTCCTCTATTTCTCTTTTTCTTCCACCCATTAGTAGATGACAGCACTGAAGCCAGGCAGGCATGGATACTTATTTCAATATTCATGAACTTTATTCAAGTAATAGACAGCAAATTCTTCCCCATCTGTGTTGTTTTGCTGCCTCCCAATGGCCAGGTCATTAAACAATAAGCCTATTTAAAATGTTTTAAGCTGAAAACCCACACTCAAGCTTAGCAAGAAATCATAATTAGGATGCCAATCTGCTGATGTCCAAAGATGCCAGCTGAATTGTAGTTTGACCACGGTGGGTTTTGTTGCCACTTCCTTGACATTTGCGTGCAGTAGTCACACAGTATAACTCTGAATAACACTGCAAAATACTTCTTGGTAGAATTCACTGGTTGATTTCAAACAACCAAATAAACAACCCTAACATAAGGCTATATTGTTTGTACTTCAATGTATTGTGAAAGCCCAGCCAACATGTGAACCAGGCCATCACATGCAGGGGTGGATTCCAAAAATTTTTGCTACCGCTCTGTGGGTGTGGGTTGATGGTCATGTGATGGTGGGTGTGGCTTCGTGGTCATGTGACTAGGTGGGAATGGTTTGGCAGTTATGTGACCAGGTGGGAGTGGCTTTGCGGTCATGTGACTTGGTGGGGTTGCTGGGTGGTCATGTGACTGAGTGGGTGTGGCCAACTTGATATCACTCACGTCAAGGGTTAGGGTGCCTGGCTTCTCCTCGCCTCAAAGGCCTCAATGAGATACAATTTCCCTGTCTATTCACTACTACTGAACATCCAAAATATACTATTTAATCCTATGTATATATGCCATATGTGTACATACATATTACACACAGGCACACAAAAAGATACATTATCTACTATATATACTGTATGTGTATGTACACACACACACACACACACACACACACACACACACACACACACAGCTCTTCTAAAACTACACATTCACTTACTGCATTTGGAAAAACACACCCAGAGTCCACTTTCTGCCACACATTTAACCATAACCTCTGTACATTAGAACATTACACATTCCTTCAGATGTTCTTCCCTAGCTTGCACATGACTGTTAGAGCCAGGAAATGTCATGGATTGCGTAAAATGTGGTGAAACTCACTTAACAACGCTCTTGCTTAGTAACCAAAATTTTGGGCTCAATTGTGGTCATAAGTCAAGGACTATCTCTGCCTTCCTTTGCATGGCAGCCTTGTCCTAGTAAACTCCTTCTCCTTTCTGGCAATTTTCCTCTCTGTTAGAGGCACCAAAATAATCCAGTCAATTTAAGTTTTCCTGCTACAGCACGGGGTTGGACTAGATGACCTCCGAGATATCTTCCAGCCCTAAATTGCTGTGCTGTTTCAAAGTGTCTTTGAAGCCACATCTAGCAACAGGGTTTGTGGTGCTTCCTTCCTCTTCTTCCTTTCTTTTTTTCTCTCTCTCTTCTCTCCCTTCCTTCCTTTCTTTTTCTTTCTCTTTCTTTCTATCTCTTTCTTTCTCTCTTTCTCTGTCTTTTTCTTTCTTTCTCTCTTTCTTTCTCTTTCTCTTTCTTTATCTCTTTTTCTTTCTTGTCTCTCTCTGTCCCTTCCTTCCTTCCTCTTTTTCTTTTTCTTTTTTTTTCTTTTTCTTTTTCTCTTTCTCTTTTTCTTTCTCTCTGTCTCTCTCTGTCTGTCTCTCTCACTGTCTCTCTGTCTCTGTCTGTCTGTCTCTCTCTCTCTCTCTTTCTTATATCTCTCTCTTTCTTTCTTAATACCCTATATGAGCCTTACTGATTGATATAAGTGGATTTTATTCATATGTCTTGGATACCTTAACAATTGAATGGTTAATATCATGGATGTAATAAAAATGATGCAGGAGGCACATTAAATCATTTGGGTTTTTTTTTTTTGTTAGTTTAAGTCAGGAATCAGCAGCAGCAGCAGCAGCAGCACAACAACAACAACAACAACAACAACATATACTTTGGAAATACATTACAACGTCCTAGGCCCCTGGCCGGGGCTCGACTAGTAATCAGTGCCAAATCCGGCGAAACAACTGGCTGCTGTGATACAATTGTATAACAATAACCATAATAATAATAATAATAATAATAATAATAATAATAATAATAATAATAATAATAATAATAATAATAATAATAACAACAACAGCAGCAGCAGCAGCAGCAGCAGCAGCAGCAGCAGCAGCAGAGTTGGAAGGGACCTTGGAGGTCTTCTAGTCCAACCCCCTGCTTAGGCAGGAAACCCTATACCACTTCAGACAAATGGTTATCCAACCTCTTCTTTAAAATTTCCAGTGTTGGAGCATTCAAAACTTCTGGAGGCAAGCTGTTCCACTGATTAATTGTTCTAACTGTCAGAAAATTTCTCCTTAGTTCTAAGTTGCTTCTCTCCTTGTTTAGTTTCCACTCATTGCTTCTTGTTCTGCCCTCAGGTGCTTTGGAGAATAGTTTGACTCCCTCTTCTTTGTGGCAACCCTTGAGATATTGGAACACTGCTAGTCATGTCTCCCCTGATCCTTCTTTTCATTAAACTAGACATACCCAGTTCCTGCAACCGTTCTTCATATGTTTTAGCCTCCAGTCCCCTAATCACCTTAAACCTCAAAGAGCCATTTGGACCCATTTTCCACAGAAAACTCCCACCCAGTCACATGAACCCCCTTCACATCCTTATTCCTTCCTTCCTCCCTCTATCCCTCCTGATTTTACGTTCCTTCCTTTCTTTCTCTTTCTCTTTCTCTTTCTTTCTCCCTTCCTCTTTCTTTCTGTGTCTCTTTCTTTCTTTCTTTCTTTCTTTCTTTCTTTCTTTCTTTCCTTCTCTCTCTCTCTCTCTCTCTCTCTCTCTCTCTCTCTCTCTCTCTCTCTCTCTCTCTCTCACACACACACACACACACACACACACACACACACAGACAGACACACAGACAGACACACAGACACACACACTGTTGAGATAAGAATTACTCTTATCAGAGGCTAAATGAATCTTTTCCTGGAACTCTGACATTGTCAAAATAAACCGCATTATAATTCTAAGGTATAAGATATTTATTTCGATACAAAAATAAGAAATCACATGCTGGCTATAAACATAGGTGTTGCTTCGTCAGAAGCAGAAGACAAAAGGAAAGAATCAAAAGAAAGGAATGTACACATGCGTACTAGGAACATATTAATCACGTGCTCAGGAATAAACCATTATATTTGATAGGGATGCATCTCCCTGCATATACATGTAACAGGCAACATAAAATCACTGCCTGACACACACTGCCTGATTGCAGGCAGGAAGCTAGCTCCATTATTTAATAGGCTCTAAGTAAAATTTCTACATTAACAAAATTTATACCTAAACAACAGAATATAGGAGCAAAAAATCATAGCAATAGACTGAGCTATCCTTCTTCCCCCCTCTCCTCCTCGCTTCCTTTTGCTTTCAGGGTGGGAGGGAAAACCAAATAAAAATGGGAAGGACAGAAAATGGTGCCTGGCTGCAAAACAGGAGAAAGGCATTTTTCAGCTGAAAAATGCCCTTCTCCTATTTTGCAGCCATGCACCCTTTCTGGGACTGAAAAGTTGAGGGAAGCCAAGCAGGGGTGGGTTATAACTTACCTCTCTGCTGGCTTGCTTCTTCAAGATGGTGACTCCATGCACAGCGCCAGAAACTCGGCTTCTGTACATGCTCAGAAGAAAAATAAAATAAAAAATAAAATTAAATAAAAATTAAATTCAAAAAAAGAAAAAAAGAAAAAAGAAAAAAGAAAGCCAAAACAAGATGGCGACTGAATGCACAATGCCAGAAACTCGGCTTCTGCACATGCTCAGAAGAAAAATAAAATAAAAAATAAAATAAATTAAATTATATTAAATTATTTTTTTAAAAAAAATTTAAAAGCCAAAAGCAAGATGGCGACCACATGCATAGTGCCGGAAACTCAGCTTCTGCACATGCTCAGAAGAAGAAGAAAAATTTAAAAAATTCAATTTTTGTTTAAAAAAAGATGGTGGTACCCATGGACTGGCACCAACCGATCCAGTTTGGTGATGTCATTGTGACATCACCAGCGGGTCGCTACCGGTTCTATAGAACCTGTCCGAACTGGGAGGAACCCACCCCTGATCACATGTGATCAGAATAACTATGTTTTGTTAGGCTGAGTTTAGCATTTATCATGCTGTGTAATTTTAGCCATAACTGAATAAGAATTTGCTTATATCAGATAGAATAACACACCCAATTGAGATGCACCGAATTTAGATGGACTCAATTGTTTTAAAAGGGAATTATTAGTTTTATTAATACTCATGGTGTGCTGTCTGTTAAACCACAGACAATGTTTGTTAAATAATTGTTACTTGAAAGCAACAGTTGTTACAGGTAGTCATCATACAGGCAGTCTTGCCTGAACAGGGGGTTGGACTGGAAGACCTCCAAGGTTCCTTTCAACTCTGTCATTCTATTCTTTTCTTTTCTTTTTTTCTTTTCTTTTCTTTTCTATCCTATCCTATCCTATCCTATCCTATTCTATTCTATCTTTCTGATTATTCTTTGTAAGTTTCCTGAAAATATTTAGTTGCCCATTGTGTGCCACAAAATGATGGATCAGATGAGCTGCTGACCTGATTCAACAGTCTTTGCTTGTGTTGTATTTTCTACACAAGACTAAAGGCCATATTCTACCTTACTGATGTCACCAACTGTAACAAAAAGAATAAAAAATGAGAGAAAATATTGACATTGTGGTGAATACATATAGCTCAGAAGGGCATGACATTCTCTGAACCTGCTTTGAGGGTTGCAGACATTTTATTACGCTACAGATATTTTTTATTTATTTTATTTATTGCTGTTCTTATATGCCGCCCTACTCCCTAGGGATTCAGGGCGGCATACAACAGAATATAAGAACAATATAAAAACAGTAGCAGAAAAATAATAAATAATTTAAAACATTAATTAATTAAAAATTAAAAAACCAAACAACACATTCATTCCTGGGGGAGACCTAAGATGCTCAGCGGTCATCACCCTGCCTGCAGGAAGAGCCATGTCTTAATAGCTTTCCGGAAGGCCAGCAGGGTGGGGATAGATTGGATCTCTGGGGGTAGTTGGTTCCAGAGAACCGGCGCCCCCACAGAGAAGGCTCTCCCCCTCAGTCCCACCAACCGACATTGTTTGGTTGAAGGGACCTGGAGTAGACCGACTCTGTGGGGCCTAATCGGTCGTAGGGATGTATGAGTCTGTTCCTTCCCATCCAGATTCTAACATCGTCCAGGCTACGGCACATCACATCTACTGCCTCCCTGAATTGCAACGGGGTGGAGATGTACAGCTGGGTGTCATCAGCATACTGATGAAAACTCACCCCATGTCGATGAATGATCTCCCCCAATGGTTTCATGTAAATGTTAAACAGGATGGGTGAGAGGACCGACCGCTGAGGGACCCCACAAGTCAGGGGTCTAGGAGACGACTCTGCCCTCCTGTCAACACCGACTGCGACCTATCGGCGAAGTAGGAGGAGAACCACCGTAATACGGTGCCTCCCACTCCTAGCCCGCCAAGTCGGTGCAGAAGGATATCATGGTCGATAGTATTGAAAACCGCTGAGAGGTCAAGTAGCACCAGGATGGAAGAATAACCTCCATCCCGGGCTCACCAGAGATCATCCATCAGGGTGACCAAGGCAGTTTCCATGCTGTAGCCGGGCCTGAAACCTGATTGAAAGGAATCCAGATAATCAGTTTCCTCCAACAGCCAAAGAAGCTGAAGAGCCACCACCTTCTCAACAACTTTACCCAAAAAAGGCAAGTTGGAGACAGGACAAACGTTCTTCAAGTCCGCTGGGTCCAGGGAAGGTCTCTTAAGGAGGGGTCTCACCACCACAACATTTAAGGGCTGTGGTACGGATCCCTCCCCAAAAGAAGTGTTAATCACTGCCTGGATCCAGCTACGTGAGACCTCCCTGCTGGCCAAAACCAGCCAAGAGGGACACGGGTCCAATAAACAGGTGGAAGAGCTCATCGCTCTGACGGCCTTGTCCACATCATCAGGAGTAACTGGATCAAACTCGTTCCATAAAACCGGACTAAGACTCGCCCCTGTCAACTCAACTGGCCCTGTCCAGCCAGAGTCCAGGTTCGACCGGATCTGAGCATCTTTATCCATCAGAAACTGTGCAAATTCCTCAGCTCTACCCTGCAAGTGTTCCTCACCACCCCCTTTTGCAAGGAGGTGGCATGTCACCCTAAACAGGGCGGCTGGGCAAGAGTCTGCGGATGCAATAAGAGTGGAAAAATGTAAACATTTTGCCACCCCTATTGCCACTAGATAAGACTTAATAAAAGTTCTTAGTAGTGTTCGGTCACATTCTACCTTACTGGATCTCCAGCATCGCTCCAGACATCTCTTATGGCATTTCATCTCCCGGAGCTCCTCAGTAAACCAGGGAGCTTTCCGGGATCCACTGCCACGGAGAGGTCGCAAAGGTGCAATCCAATCTAAAGCCCCTGATGCCGCGTTGTTCCAGGCAGCCACCAGGGATTCAGACGAATTGTGGACTAGGGTTTCAGGTATCTCCCCAAGTTCCCTCTGGAATCCTTCCGGCTCCATTAGACACCTGGGGCAGAACCACTTAATTGGTCCCACCTCCCTGCAGGAGAGGAGTGGGGCTCTGAAATCCAACCTCAGTAGGAAATGATCTGACCATGACAACGGGGAGGTGACTATATCCCCTAACTTCAGATCATCTCTCCACTGCCCCGAGAGAAATACTAGGTGAAGCATGTGACCTCCCTCATGAGTTGGACCCTGGATTACTTGGGTCAGGTCCATGGTTGTCATGGTATCCATGAACTCCTGGGCCATATCCGAGGTTTCGCCAGTCGAAGGCAGGTTGAAGTCCCCCAATACCATAAGCCTGGGGAACTCCACCGCCAAGCCTGCTACCACCTCGAGCAGCCCAGGCAGGGCCTTAGTAACACAGCTGGGAGGCAGGTACACTAACAAAAGGCCCACCTGAACCCCTAAATCCAACTTTAGAAGAAGAGTCTCACACCTGACAATCTCCGGGGCAGGGCTCCTACGAGGATGCAGATTCCGGCATGCTATAATAGCCACTCCTCCCCCCCCTTCCCTGGGGTTGTGGCTGATGCAGAACTGAGAACCCGTCTGGACATACCTCAGAGAGGGCAACTCTCCCCTCCTGGCCCAGCCAGGTCTCAGTTATGCATTCCAGGTCCATCCCCTCGTCAGTGATTAAGTCACATACCAGGGGGGCTTTGTTGACAATAGACCTGGCATTCAACAGCATCAGCTTGAGCCCAGGGCCCTGAGAATCCCGGTCACCAGGTATTCGGGTTGAGCAAGATGGAACCACATTGGAGGGGGCAGAACAAGGGATCTCTTGTAAACAGCGAGGTCTTATTCCCCGAGAGCTGCCCACCCCTCTGCTCCCACTATACCTACCTCTCCCTATCATGACCGAAATATTCCAGCCCTCCACCCCCCCCAAGATCCCCTCCCCCTCCCCACTGGTCCTCCTCTCCCCCTGGAGGCCATACACACCATTCATACTGAGCCGGGGGTTGGACCCAAGTCCCCCTCCGCTTCTGTTTCCACACTCAGCAGAGGGAGCCCGCGTCCCAGCCCCCAACTCACTCATTCCTTCACAAATCATTTCAATCTACACATTCACCTGCTCAGTCGTAACCACTTACATCCATCCACCACACCATATCAGAGGTAAAAACCGAAAGGTTAAAAGTATAAGGGGGGTTACTGGAGAAGAGAGACCCCTGTCATAGCCTCGGTCTCCCCCTATTATGTTCTTTTTGCGTAATGTCTTTGAGGTTCCCCAAGGGAAGATCTTCGGGAAGAAAAGCAAAGTCTCCAATCCTTAGGCTCTTTGTAAATTTACCATTCTTCGTGGCATAGTAGCAACTCTCAGCGAGCTGGTGGTCCAGGGGTCGAAAAACTGTCCCCTTACCCGAATGTCTTTGAGAGTCCAAAAACCTCCTCCCCCCGGTATAAGTTGGTATTTCATCGGAGGTCGGGCTCCCACATAAAGAACATATACACCAGGGGAGGGTGCTAATTACCGCAATAATCCTAATCATATGCCTGCTCATTAATGCTCATATTAGCATTAGTACTACATTATCTGCTACATGACATCATCAGTTTTTGCATGACTTCAAAATTCCTGCATTGATAATATTAGCAAGTAGACATTGAGACACCTGCAAGACACAAAACCAGATATGAGAACTCCAAGAGTGCATATTTGATATATTCCAGGACAGTTCACCCCATTGCTCATCAGACAGGAAAGTGAGGACTTCAAACAAGTAAGGGTAAACAGAACAATAACAGGAGGGTTTTTCTTGACCATCTGAAATACAACGAAGTTTAGTTAGGGAGCTACAGTTGGATTAGGAAACCAAGCTAGTGTGATGTGATGGTTAAAGTGTTATAGGCACTGTGGGACCTGAGGGACCCAGGTTCAAATCCACCATCAACTATGGAAGCTCACTGGGTGATTTGGAGTCAATCACTCTCTCTCGACCCAGCCTACTTCACAGGAATGTTGTTATAGGCAAAAAAAAGGGAGCAGAGAATGCTGTGTACACCACCTTAGAGGCAGGAAGTATATCTAACAAAGAAAAAAATGAGAGGGTCTAGCCACAAAATTATTCAGTATTTTAAAGATCAATGTTTTCATTTAATGAAGTAAACAAATATCTTCCAATGTAATGTCAAGGGGGGGGGAGGAATTCAATATTGTGAATTTCCCCACATAGATTTTTTTAGCTTATTGATTTCAATGGATGAAAAATAGAAGAAAAAGAAACATTGGCACATGAAACAGTAAAAAATGTATTCAAAACATTTATGAGTTTTGGGGGCCACATAGAAAATGTAGCAAGTAAGGAAGATGGCCATGAAGAAAAGATACAGAAACAGTTCCTATGCCAATGGGTAAAAACATATATTTAAGTCCAGAACAATGCAATAACATATGGAAGCAACTCAGGCAGATGCCTTCCTAGTTCATGGCATAGCGATAGAAATAGCAGTTAGACTTATATACCACTTCTTATATACCACTTATAAACCTCTCTAAGCAATTTACAAAGTCAGCATATTGCCCCCCAAAATCTGGGTCCTCATTTTACCGACCTCGGAAGGATGGAAAGCTGAGTCAACCTTGAGCCGGTCAGAATCAAACTCCTGGCAATGAGTAGAGTTAGCCTGCAATATTGTATTCTAACCACTGAGCCACCACAGGTCTCAAGTACAGCCAATCAGACTTGCAAGATTCTGTTATTACAGCAAATGTCAGCAAAGGCCATTTTACCCTTCTTTAGGAGTTGATCTTCTGGTCTGGTCTAACGTAGTGGGGCTGACAGAGGGTTACAAAAGGCGGGTCCATTTTGAGAAGGGGCTTCTAGCATTATAAAATACAAAATGGATCACTTAAACTGTGCAGATACTTAAAATACCTGTTGAGATTAAGGCATCCATATGCTTCTAGCCCCCGCAACAATACAAAATCAGGCCCATACTTTTCAGTCCATTCTGAGGGGGAAGGGTCGGGGGACCACACAATAATTCTAGTGAGCTACTGATCCTTTTAGTACTGGCAAAGATATGTAGGAAGGGAACCAGTGGACCTTCTCATCCCTAGGTTGAGTCTTGAGATATATTTAAGACTGGGCAGTTTATGAAAAAGAATTTCCAGAATGGGATTCTTGTCTTACAACTGTATAGACAATCCCATGTTCATCAGGAGCCTATATTGGGGTTTGGGGGATTTTTCTAACCCTAAAGTCAAAGAAACATGTACATGAAAATGGAAGTGAACATCAATCACAAATTGTTTTGTATCACTCAGCAAGTATTTGTTTCTGTATTTGTCATTCAGCCAAGACAAGGAAATCCAAGTAAGGAAATCAAGACAGAGAAAATAACAATAAATGACACCATTGGCACACCACAGGAAATGGAAAGCAATGAAATGACTAGCCAAAGACAATTAAGTGACAAAGAGAAGAAAATGCATGTGCACGCACCTACACTGATTATCTATTTCTACATGCATTCTGGAAAAATCTGCAGAAAGATTATTCATATTGAAGGTAACAGGATTCTTTGTCTGGGTTACACACAAGGAAATAATGTATTATTCTTTATTGTTTCATTCTGGAAATTATATCCTATCTTTACACAATAGATGGCAGGAATTTGCTAACAGGAATCTGAAACTGTTCTTGAGTTCTTCCATTTCTTCCATTTCTAATTTAGTTTTATCTGATCAAGATATATACAGTAGATGTTTATATGTGTTTCTCCAAGTACATCTTATTTCTAATATATACATTGGCTGTGAGTAATTTTGTCTTCAGTGTGTGTTCAGTACATTTTTTTGCATCAACATTAAGAGATTTTTATATATGCCCCACAAATACAAACACATTTATTATAATCAGAGGTGGGTTCCTCCCGGTTCGGACCAGTTCTATAGAACTGGTAGTAACTTGGCAGCCTGGGTCGCTGGAACCGGCAGCGACCCAGGCCTGCCACACCACTGAGCAGCACCCCTCTCGGTGGCGCCATAGGCGGCGCCATCTTGTTTTTTGCTTCTGCGCATGGGCAGAAGCTTTGTTTTAGCCCTGTGCATGCACGCAGCGTGTCCCTGAGTGAACCAGCAGTGAAGAAAACCGGAACCCACCCCTGATTATAATCATGTTTATCTGAGGAATACATTGCCTGAGATATAGATTTGAAAGTATAAATGAGATAGAACTGAATTAAAAATTCTTCACAAGCAGTAATTTTGCCATCACAAGAATTGGATGTAGGCAGTGTCCTTTAAATCTATAACTCAGTGTTTTTCTTGATAACTGTGAACATAATTACAAATTGGGAAGAAACACAGAAACATTACATATATATATATATATATATATATATATATATATATATATATATATATATATATATATATATATATATATATATATATGTGTGTGTGTGTGTGTGTGTGTGTGTGTGTGTGTGTGTGTGTGTGTGTGTGTGTGTGTGTGTGTGTGTGTGTGTGTGTGTGTGTGTGTAGGATTTTTTGCTGATAAATGAAAATAAAGGGAGACTATAAAAAAAATAAAAATAAAAAAATAAAAAAATAAAAAAAATAAAAAAACAGCCTGGATGGTCCCAGTGAGGGGCTGAAAGGCAAAAATGGAAGCTGTGATGCTTTCTCTCCCATATTTGGGTACACCAGGATAACATGACAGAAAAACATATATATATATATATATATATATATATATATATATATATATATATATATATATATATATATATATATATATATATATATATATATATATATATATACACACACATGATATTATCATATAGCAACAGATAAACTATTTTAACTAGATGTCATACTATTTTAAAATTCTTTTTAAAAACCACCCAAAAACAAATACTGTAAAGGGAAGTCCTGATTTGATGAAATATGAAAAATGCTAGTTTTTTAATTTAAAAAAAAGATTTTTAATTTTCAATTTCAGTGTAAGATCAGCACAATAGAGAGAATTCCTAAAAATCATGCAGTGTTATTTTGTTCTTCCCTATAATGCTACAGTTGAATGGGTTTTTTTCTTCTGAATGAACAACAGATGAACCAAGTTGCTTATGTGTAATCTCTGTTAGTGTTGCAGTATAAGTTTCTAACTTCAGTTGCCATGGGTTTTTTTCTTTTTTTTTCTTTTTTAAAAAAATCAGAACAAGGCAGTGTGTGTGTATGTGTGTGTGGAGGGGGAGGGGGAGGGGAGTGATTCACAAAACAGTTGACATTACCTTTCTTCCAGTTAAACAAGGAGCTCTATTCTAGTGGTAGATGTTTCTTTCTTTGAATCATCCACCACTGCTTACTGGAGGAGAGTCACAAGAAAATCATTCTTAATACATTTCCACACCCAAATTCTTGTACACTCATCTCTGTCCATATACCGTTTCCCAGATAAGCAGGTGGAAATAGTCAAAATATGAATGAGTAATCTAAAACTGAGTAATCCGGCTGGCATTATTGTTGTTTAAAAATTTTCTTTCGGGTAGAAAAACAAAAACTCAAACAAGATACTGAAAAGGTTCTTCAGGTGTTTTTGTATTATTTTTATCATTTATTGCACAATCTTATGCATGTTTACTTTAAAATGCCCTATGACATCTTCCCTGAATTACTTTACTTAGAATGTTTGACTGAATGAATGTTAAATATTAAAATAGCTGTTCTGCCCTAGCAAAATTCTTAACACTATTATGACAGTTACTATGAGGTAAGAGGCATTTCATGATTTAGTGGAGATGTCCAATGTCTTTACACAGAGAGACACTGGACTTTTCTACAAAAATCCCTTCCTTCCTCTTCCTTCCTTTTCAAATAAACATCAAGGCTGAGAGTTAAAATTATGTATAATTGAAAAATCAGGAGTATCTTTTAGAACCCAATTGCAGGAAGTCTGGATAAAGACACATACCTGTACTAAATCAGTCATAACATTTATTTTAGGAAAAAATCTCACCCTTGCGGCTTCCAATAAAAATGCTACCTATTAGCAAAAAATACAACAATTAAACAGCATTAAATAGGGGGGCTGCATGCTTTGAAAATGAATTGGATGATGGATTTTGGATCTTACAAGCTCTCTCTGCTATTTGTTAAAACAGCTCAATATTTTCCAGGTTTCTATTCAAGCATGTAACGTTGAAAGAAAGATGGTGCTGCTTCTTTAAGGAATCCATTTGCTAAACCTAGTTCTATTGATCTTCCTCTGTCTCTCCCGCCCAGAACAGCCACTTGCCCTTCCTCTCTCTGATCTACATAATCCTTATCTAAACCATGGTCTTTCCTCTTTGCTCCACTCCAAAGCTTTCTGAAATCCATCTGGCACCAGCTTTGGAAGCAATGTGCAAAGATACACTGAACAGGACAATTGTGTTGTTTTAATGATAAAGATTTCTTCAATATAGAAGAAAGATGCATTAGATGATGATCTACATACTGCATGAAAGACTAGTATAATTAAATGTTGGGTCCACAATTCATATTGTCCATGACTGCTATAAAAACATAAAAGCTCTCCCGGATCTGTCATCAGCTTCTCTAGTTCTGACTTTACTGCCACAAAATGGCCAACTTGATTCATCTCGGAAGCTCATAACTGGAAGATAATGACCTTATTCTATTGCTACCTCTTAGGAACCAGTATTTAAGGCATACCGCTATGGTCTAGGACAGGGGTGTCAAATTCAAGGGCCGGGGGCCGGATCTGGCCCGTGGTGTGCTTAGAACTGGCCCGCAGGGCCAACATGGAAACAGCAAAGGACCAGCCTGCGGTGCCTCTGCTAGTGAAAACAGAGCTCTGTTTTCTCTGGCAGAGGGTTGCAGGAGGCCAACACAGCAGAAAATGGAGTTCAGGAGCCCATTTTCGCTGACAGAGCGCTCAGGCCACCTCAGACCCCCCCAACACGAGTGACATCAAGCTGGCCACACCCATCCCAGCCACACCCACCCCAGCCCCCCAAGATCAAGCACAACCCTGATGTGGCCCTCAATGAAATCGAGTTTGACACCCCTGGTCTAGGAAGTAATACACAGCCATCAATATTGGCAGCAATTGATAACCTGATCCTCCATGAACTGATTGGTCCACTTTTCAAAACCAGTTGCTTTTAGCAGAATTGCTGGCAGCAATTTCACAGTTTAACCATATATTGTGTGAAAACCTGTTTCCTTCTCGTCATCTAAATTTCCTTACATTTATTTTATTATTAACTTTTGTTCCACCCAAGAGGCTTACAATAATTGCCAAAAAAATAAAATCCAAACTATAAAGCATAGGAATAAAATCAGTGTCTGTTAGAATCAAACTCTGAAATAATGATTCAAGAACTGACATAAATTTATTGCATTATTTCTGCCATGCACGTGGGTGTCCTTGGGAGAGGCAAGAGGAACTAATGACAAAAGGTACATCACAGCATCACAGTGCAAACTTCACTCCTTTGGTTCTTGTGTCACAATGTTGCAAACAAGTACATAAGGGAGAAGCTTATAGCATGATATCATGTCTTTCTTCATTTTAACATCTCGGCTTGCCACAAATGCCCCTGATCATACATAATTCCTACATTTCCATCATGTCTCTCCCTTTCCTCTTTCATGTTAACCTAACTCAACATTCTTGTAAAAAAATTACAAATTATTATTACGGTTCATCATACAGTCTGCCAGCTGTTCACTGGATTTGGCATGTTTATCATTATTATTATAATATATTCAAAACAATAAGAAATTACAATTGCCAGTTCTTTAGCACATGTGGGCCTTCATGTGCAGATCCAAGCAGTGTGGCCTTTTGTAACTAACAGATGGAAATTTTGTCAATGAGCAGATTTCCTAAATACCATTGAATATTTTTGGGGGGAAAGGGGTCTGGCATCCAGTGGGCCATTAACCAGTGATACCACCATTGCCGATTTTTACCATAATCTTTCAACTTAAATTTTCAGATCTTGATATTTTCTAAACTTCTCTCATTCTTTATCTTCTATTGTATTATCCCTTGGTATTATCACATCAATTATCCACACATTTTCTTTTCTGCCACAGTTAAATGTAATATATGCAAATATTTTATCAGTTTATTTTTGAAAGTCCCACCATATTTTAATCTGCTTGTTTTCATCTAGTTTTTCAACTATATGTTCCTACCAATTTTTCATCATTGGCACATAATAATGTTTATATATATTCCACTAAATTATTTTGGCAAATGCATTATATCAATTTGTATGGCCTTTTTGCATTAGTTAAGTATATGATGTATTGTTTCTTCTGCTTCTTTACATAGACTGCACTTTGAATCATTTGATGATTTTTCTATTCCGGCCTTGATTCCATTAGTTCAAATAGCTTGCTTTTGAGCAGCCAAAATCAAGCCTTCCATTTCTTTCTTAATGTCCCATTGGTAAGCTATTGTCAAGTTTTATCTTTATTCATTTTCCCCTCAATCTTTTATAGAAATTGAACATGTAATGTTTTCCTTGCCAGCATTCTATTTGTATTTTTATTACATTTTTTATATTTGTGTTTTCTTTCCTGTACATTCAGTGAATTCTAACCAGCATTTTAACCAACATCAATGTTTGTTCTTAACTGCCTTTTATGTAATCAGCTAATCCCTTCTTTGACAGTTTGTTTGACTTGACGTGAGAATCTGCCTCCATTTCTATGGGGCAAGTATAATCAATCAATGTAGTGCATAGTGAACAGTCATAATTTTTCTTATTTTTCAGGCCAAACTGTCCATTTAATAATTCCAGCAGTGTATAGTTGCACAAGTAGGGCCCAGATATTGATGGCCTTGATGGTGTTTCCACTGTTTAATTTTGTCTTCAGCAATTTTCCCACTTTTTGGATGTCTTCTTTAATAATCATATTTTAACTTGTCCTTGCTTGATGTTATCCAAATGTAAAATGCACAGATACTTGTAGGCTTCATTCTGGTGACTCCTGATAGTATGGCCATCAATGTATGGGTAATCTACTTATAGATTCTCAGTCTGAGACTGGTGGAAACTTCATAATTCAAATCCTAACCAAGGATGTAAAAATTATTAAGTCAGTGTTTAAAAATATAGGCAGTTTATTTATTTATTTATTTATTATTTGGTTCTTCTATGCCGCCCTACTCCTGAGGGACTCAGGGCGGCATACAACATTGTGCAAGAACACTGAACAATAAACAATGATTAAAACAATTTTAAAAGATAAAAAAGTTAAAAGAAATATTTACCAATATACATACGGGGGAGAGCTCAGATGGAACTAGTCTCAGCCCCCTGCCTGCAGGAAGAGCCATGTCTTGACGGCTTTTCGGAAGGCCAGCAGGGTGGGGATAGTTTGGATCTCTGGGGGAAGTTGGTTCCAGAGCATGGGGCCCCCCACAGAGAAGGCCCTCCCCCTAGGGCCCGCCAGCCGGCATTGTTTGGCTGACGGGACCTGGAGGAGGCCAACTCTGTGGGCCCTAACCGGTCGGAGGGAAGTGTGAGGCAGAATGCAGTCCCGAAGGTAACCTGGTCCTAAGCCATGAAGGGCTTTAAAGATGATGATCAACACCTTGAATTGTACCCGGAGACCGATGGGCAGCCAATGCAGCTGGTGGAGTATAGGTGTAACATGGGTGTATCTTGGCACACCCACCATAGCACGTGCAGCGCATTTTGCACCAACTGAAGTCTCCGAATACTCTTCAAGGGTAGCCCCATGTAGAGCGCATTGCAGTAGTCCAAACGGGAGGTGACAAGGGCATGAGTGACCGTGAGTAGAGCCTCCTTCTCCAAGTATGGCCGCAATTGGTGCACCAGGCGAACCTGTGCAAAAGCCCTCTTAGCCACAGCTGTAAGATGTTGATCTAATTTTAGCTGTGGATCTAGGAGGACCCCCAAATTGCGGACCTGTTCCGAGGGAGTTAATTTTCCTCCCTCAAGAACCAAGGAGGGACAGTTGTCATGGTCCTTAGGAGGCAATATCCAGAGCCACTCAGTCTTGTCAGGGTTGAGTCTGAGTCTTTTCCTCCCCATCCAGGTCCTAACATTGTCCAGACACCGCCACAGTACATCAAATGTCTCACTGAATTGAGACGGGGTGGTAATGTACAGCTGGGTGTCGTCAGCGTACTGATGAAAACTCACCCCGTGTCTACGGATGAACTCCCCCAGCGGTTTCATGTAAATGTTAAACAAGATGGGTGAGAGGACCAAACCCTGAGGCACCCCGCATGTCAGGGGCCTAGGAGACGATCTCTGCCCTCCTGTTAACACCGACTGCATCCTGTCAGCGAGATAAGAGAACCACCACAAAACGGTGCCTCCCACACCCAACTCGCCGAGACGATGCAGAAGGATACCATGGTCGATGGTATCGAAAGCCGCTGAGAGGTCAAGTAGCACCAGGATGGAGGAATTTCCCCCATCCCGGGCTCGCCAGAGATCATCCATCAGGGCGACCAAGGCAGTTTCTGTACTGTAGCCTCGCCTGAAACCCGACTGATAGGAGTCTAGATGATCAGTTTCCTCCAATAGTCACAGAAGCTGAGAAGCCACCACCTTCTCCACAATTTTACCTATAAAAGGTAAGTTGGAGACCGGACGAAAGTTCTTCAAGTCCGCTGGATCCAGGGAAGGCTTCTTCAGGAGAGGTCTCACCACCGCAACTTTTAACGGCTGCGGTACGGATCCCTCCCTAAAAGAAGCGGTGATCACCACCTGGATCCAGCTGCGTGCCACCTCTCTGCTGGCCTAAACCAGCCAGGAGGGGCACGGGTCCAATAAACAGGTGGAAGCACTCATCGCACCCATGGCTATGTCCACATCTTCAGGAGAAACAGGCTCAAACTCCTCCCACAACGATGGACTAAGACTTGCCCCTGTCAACTCAATGGACTCTGCCCAGCTGGAGTCCAGGTTCGACCGGATCTGAGCGACTTTATCCATCAGAAACTGCGCGAATTCCTCAGCTCTACCTTGCAAGTGTTCCTCGTTCCCCCCTTTAGCAAGGAGGGTGCAAGTCACCCTAAACAAGGCGACTGGGCGAGAATCTGCGGACGCAATAAGAGTGGAAAAAGAGTTACAAGCAGGTGGGGTGGTTTGGGGGTGGTTTGTTTGTTTGTTTGTTTTTTTGGTAAAAGTCAGGCATTCTGATCTGATAAATCCAATATTTCTAGAATCAATGGAGTCATCTTTACTATTGCTCCAAGAGCTCCAAAAACAGGATTGGTATCACCACATATTTCTTTTTCTACATGTATTTAATTTATCAGAATAGAATAACCTAGTTGGAAGAGACCTTGGAGGTCTTCCAGTCCAGCCCCCTCCTCAAGCAGGAAACACTATACAATTGCAGACAAGTGGTTGTCCAATCTCTTCTTAAAAACCTGCAGTGTTGGAGCCCCCACAATTTCTGGAGGCAAGTCGTTCTACTGATTAATGTTAAGATATGGCGGATGGTCACAACCAAAAGTGGAATTTCTCTCTGCAAGTCCCAGTATTTTGTAATTTGTTTTCCAATTGTTTTTCATTAGGCCTACCATCACCCAGAATAGCAACATCAGTGAAACAGACATTCTTCTTTTTAATTACTGTTATGTCAGGCATGTTCTAAACAAGATGGCTGGCTATATCTTAGTCCCACAAATCCTTAACCTGCTCACTTCCCAAAGCCTTCTCAGCTAAACTATCCACCCAGTAGAGTTTACTACATTTGAATGCAAACTTCTGGCAAAGCCTCTAACAAATAATTTTGGCAACTTGATTATGATGCTGCTTATAGTTAGTTTGAGAAATTTTGCTGCAGCCACTGATCATTCTTTTCACTACAAAAGTGACATTTGCAATTCTTTTCTACAGGTTCATCTTCATGCAGTCAGTTGGCAAAATGTTTGGTTTTTGAGCCACTAAAATAAAGCCTTCAGTTTCTTTATTTAACACTCCATGTAGGATTTATCAGTTTTTCCTTCTACATTGTTGAAATATTGATCATGCATTGGCTTATTCTTCCAATTAAGAAATCAGTTTTGATTTGGTTTTTTTTCTATATTCAGCCTTCAGCCTATTGTTTTCAAAATCTTTTCTAGGCTGATTTCCTTTAGCAAAGATTCTTAGCTTTTTTAATGTAGCCATTCAGGCCATGCTTTTCTTTCTCCACAGGATTTAAAATCATTTTCTCCAGAAACTTAGGAGAATGTTGGAGAGAATGCCCATTTTTCATTAGCATATTTGACAGAATTCCTCCTACTCTACTTCTAAAAATATCAGTTCAGACTTCTTTTCCATGTGAAAAAAGAGACAAAGAATTCATTCAAATTCCCTGTATGGTCAATATTCATCCTTAATATTTTCATTATCTTATCATCCATCAACTCAACTGTCTCTCTAGATGGCTTCCCAATAATGATATAATTCAATAATTATTACATATGCACATAAGAATATTCCTAAGTATGACTATGTAGAATTGAATAGTAGATATATTTGTATTGTATTTGGGTTTCAAAATATCAGATGACCAACTAAATAACTGTTTTCCAGTAGCTATTAGGATTTTTTGCAACCCATATAGAAACCTTGTGAAATAAAATATGTTTTCCTCAGAAATGTTGCAACAAATTTTCTCTGAATTCCTAACCAACGCAGCTATTAGCCATGTCCATGTGAGTTTTAGCTGCAACACTTCTGGGAAGCACCAATTTGGGGGACATTATTTTAAAATAGTAGCTAGGTAGGACTAGCCCATTTTTTCTTACTCCATAAGAATTCTACCCCAGTAAAAATTATCTGCCCGAATAATAGGAGCCGAGGTGGTGCAGTGGTTAAAAGCAGCACTGCGACCTTCAGCTGATTGCTAGTTCAGCAGTTCAGCTGTTCAAATCTCACCAGGCTCAAGGTTGACTCAGCCTTCCATCCTTCCGAGGTGGGTAAAATGAGGACCCAGATTGTTGGGGTCAATATGCTGAACTCTGTAAACCGCTTAGAGAGGGCTGTAAAGCACTATGAAGCGGTATATAAGTCTAAGTGCTATTGCTAATAGCCCCCAGTCTCTGCATTACTTTACAAAAACATAAGTAATAGGAAAATCAAGCCACTAAAAGTTTACTGGAATGTAATGTAATATAAATAAAAATGTGCTTCAAAAATAAGTGGAATGCTGACTATTGTTTCATTTTTCACACTATAGGAATGAAAAAGATGTTGAGAGAGAGAGAGAGAGAGAGAGAGAGAGAGAGAGAGAGAGAGAGAGAGAGAGAGAGAGAGAGAGAGAGAGAGAGAGAGAGAGCAATAGCACTTAGACTTATATACTTCTTTACAGTGCTTTACAGCCCTCTCTAAGCAGTTTACAGAGTCAGCATATTGCCCCCAACAATTTGGGTCCTCATTTTACCAACCTCAGAAGGAAGGATGAGTCAACCATATAGATGATATTAGGGGTATGTAAACAAGGAAAAATCCTGTTCAAATCATTAATTTGGTTTATAGAATCATCCTAATTCAGATATTCAGATCAAATCTTCGAATTAATTTGCTAAAAGACATTAAATTGGGTAAGCAATCATCCCATCTTCAAGGGCTGAGATTGAAAAGGTTCCTTATTCACTAAAGAGATGTAGATAGCCATAGATGATATGGTATTGATTAGTAGAGCTGGAAACTGCAGTCAAGTAATCACTATTTTGTTTTTAAACCACTTGCCCCATCATTTATTCCACATATTGAAAGCAGCTTTTAAAGATTTGGTTAACAGAACATTCCTATATATGCCCCCAGATTTTGTTTTGAAGTGAAGTCTACTAAAATTCAATGGGACCTACTCCAGGATACCTTGATACAAGATTACAATTATCAGTAAAGTCATTACTGAGGCCACAGAATAGTTAAAAACAGATTTTTCTGTATCGTTTGATTATATAGATTGTGTTTATCAATTTCTGAACCAAAAAAAAAAAAGAGATCATCCAGAATCCATCTCAGCTACTTTTCAAATAACTTGAATTCCACCCTAAAGATAATACTAGAGCCATGAAAGCTTTGGAAGAAAAGGAAGGTTGGACAAGCTGAAACGATGTCAACTGACTGGTTAATTATCCTGTAGAAGCCAAAAAAAAAAAATAGAAGAACTCCTAGCTGCAGGCAAGGGAAAAACATACACATATAGATTGTACTGTATATTGATCAGATTTGGGTTTAAGAAGGGTCATATTATGGGTCATATGGAAGATGATTGGCACAGAGAAAATCCCAGTAGTTGCACTGACTTGATGGAACAATAGACCTAGAAATAGGGAAATGGGTAGCTTGAAGGGAAGGAAGCAGTAGCAAGGTACATTTACTCAGCAGGTTTCGTAACTATCTCAGCAGGCAAATACTAAGAACTGGCAGGATTCCTAGGGTGAATACGCCCTTTTGGGGTGTGTGTATGTGTGTGCGTGCGTATATATAAGCATCCAAAGTCTGAGTAGCCTAAATTAATCTTCTTATTCTGTAAGAGTACTACATCTTACCTTTTTGTGTATGAGGAAAACGAAGGAAGGAAACAAAAAAATCAGCCGTGGTGTTATGGCCCACCACCAGCAAGGGCTAGGGAGAAGATTGTTGCTACTGATGCTCCTGCAAATGATGACAAGTAAGTATTGATGGACTTCCTGTAGAAACAAATGTTTCTCACTAATGAGAGATGGGACCGACCCAGCAATATGCAATATCCTAGATTAGATGCCAAAATTCCAGAAGAGGGCTCAATCCTCTTCTTTCCTCTCCTTTCCTTTTGTCCCAAAGGTGCTTTTTTCAAGAGGCAACTGGACTTGCTGGTTTTTCTTTTCCTCTCATCTCCTCTCCCTGGCAAAATGCGGTACTAAGCTTCTGAAAGGATTTATTAACTTTTCAATGGCACTAATATGAAACATATTTAAAAACAAGGTGTACAATTTCTTTTCTCTGTTTTGGGGAAATGAGGGGGAAATTTGGCTGGCAGGCTTCGGTAATTGAGATGAGCAGCACAACAGCTAAATTTGATTTCATTACAGTTACATTTGTACTTAATGAAATGGTCATGTGGGACATATGATTACTCTATGGGCATGTTTTAATCATTCTTTTAATTGTCATAGTCAACACTTTAATTAGAATTGACTTCAGGAGCTCCACGCCAAACTTTTAAGGGCAATTAGGGCAACTCAAAGCTTCCTACTGTCACCATCAAGACTAAATAAGGAGCGAGCCTAATTTAGGAGATAGCCATCAAACGGCACCCCCATTATAAGAGGAAGCTCAACAATTTCTTAAAAGAAACTTTGCCTGGGAGGAGCAGACTTTGGGTCATGCAAGGACAGGCCTAGGGCACAAATGAGGTATTACTGGGTTATGTTGTCTGTTGGGTTAGGTTTGCCAGGTATGTCAATGTTCTACTGTCCAAAAAGAAGGTGTTTCACCCAGTGAGTCATCCTGGCTCTCAGTTAATGAATTTGTGACAGTATTCAACATTTGTGGATCTTCTTATTGTTTTGAACTATTTTATCTTCATTGTCATTGACAAAACCATGTTTGAACCATCTAAAATCCAAACTTCTTGGTAGCTCTGATTTAAGCTTCTGTGTGAAAGCATCCATCACTGTGGGATGAAATATGATTTGTATGCTAATGATATCTAATTATGCATCTCTGCCCCTGGAGAACTAAACAATGCTGTTGATACCCTCTCTTAATGCCTGAAGACTATGGGAGTATGGATGGAGAAGAGCAATTTTCAGCTCAACCCTGGCAAGACTGAATAACTTGGATTTGGGTTTCCAGATCTGAGATTTTACCATATTTTTTACTGGATGGATTTGTACTTCCCCAAACAGACTCTGTGAGCAATCCTGGGATATTTCTGGACTCATAATTCTTGCTTAAAGAGCATGTGTTATGGGTGGCTTGGAGGGCTTTTGCACAACTTCGTGTTGGTCACCAATTGTGCCTGTTCCTAGAGGCTGTTCCTGTAGGCTCTAGAGGTAATCCTCCACTTGTAACTGATCACTTAGCAACTGTTCAAAGTTATGATGGACTTCTCCAGGACAACTTGTGATCTGGATTCAAAGTTCCAATGGCTAGACCTCTCCTGTGATCACATGATTGCATTTGGGGCACTTAATAATCAACCCACATAAATGACCATTTGTGATTTGTGTTTTAATATCTATTGTTTTTAATGCTTTTTATATTTGTTGTTGCATGTGAATTTTTACTGTTGTGAGCCGCCCAGAGTCTCTGTGGAGTGGGCAGCATACAAATGCAACTAATAAATAAATAAATTTACAACATTTTTTTTGCTGGAAACTGATGTTTATTTCCAGTTTCCAGCAAAAAGCCTGTTTGTGGACAATGGATCCTATTAACTATCATGGCATTTGCTTAACAAGCAAAAAAAAGGTTGTAAAATTGGGCATGGACACGTGGTTTCCCATTGATGACCAGCAAGACTTACAATAGTAATTCTGGGCTCAATTATGGTCATAAGTCAAGGACTACCTTTACTCTCATTTATTCATGCTCTTGTCACAGTGTGACCAGTTATATGCACTCCTCAGTGGACATTACATTTCTGTTCCATGGCCTGCATAAGTTGCTAGTTTGCTTCTGGGTTCAATTCAAGGTACTGATTTTGACCTTTAAATCCCTGTGTGGCATGTTATTTGAGGGATTACTTCTCTGCAGTTACATATACCCATTGCATCAATTCCAGCTAAATGGGAATATTATGGGTCCTTTATGTTATGAAGTTTCATTTGATGGGATCCAGAAGACAAGCCTTTTCTGCCATTGCACTCACCCTTTGGACCTTTTCTGCCATTGCACTCACCCCCCCCCCAACCCCCGGTAAAATTGGCCCTGACTCATTGACTTTCTGGAAATCCCTTAAAACCTGGTTTTGTCACCAGGGTCGGGTGACCCATAGAAATAGGGACTTTGTGAAATGTATTGAAGACCTTGCATGGTGTTGTTTATGTTTTAATGAGTTTTTAAATGGTTTTAAAACTCTGCTTTTTTTGTTTTAATTGTACATCACTGAAAATCTGTGAGATGGTCAGCTAGATAAATCTGATAAATAAATGAAATAAATAATATAAATAGGTTAAATATAAGTAATACTTAGACTGCAGTTTCCAAATTACTTCCATTGTATTAAAATAGCAATCTAAACTGTAACTCTCATGATTTTATATATCTCTTTCTTTTTAGATGTTGAACCAAGCTATGCCACCAGAGGTGAGCATCAGTTATATCTGCTTGTATGTTGACTTGTTAGCGTGCTATTGATTAGAAAGATTATCCCACTAAATACTAAAATATAAGGGATGTGAACAAATATAATGTTCTGTGAAGAGTAGCCATCTAGAAACTATATAATAGAAATCATGGCAGTGCTGTAGCTTACTTCAGTTAAAGCTGAAAAAATATTGAATATTGCCTTTACTAACATCAAAGTCATTTATAGAATGTTGTTAGTCATGTGTTCCACATGCACCCCAGTCGGTCATCACCAGGCTCAAGAGGTACATGGAAAAAATTCCAAAAATGCATTAAAAAGTTGGAGGAACTAAAGGATTCTTTAAGAAATGTGAAGGAGGCTGGATAAGGAACAAGACTGGAAGAAGAAACCTGGTTCCTGGATTGGCAGTGTGGAATATGAAGAAAAAGCGGATGGGCGGACAAATAAAAAACAGACTAGGGATAAAGGTCTTATCTAAATGTAGTTAGAGGAGAGGGCCCAAAGGGAAAGAAAAAACTAAAGCAGAAAAAAAGGGAAATATGGAGTAAAGAGAAATAGGGCTTATGGTCAGGAAGAAGAGGTTGGCCATTGGGCAGCAAAACACTTAAGAATTTATAGATTCATACCTTTTAAATTTCAGATCATTTCACAATTCCAAGATGATAGAAGAGTAAAAATCTAAAATCCAGATAACCAGGAAATACCATGTAATTCTACAGGAACAGTAAATCTTTCTTTTTTTGCTCAGTTTGTGGAAAACAGGGCTATCTGAACCGGATTGTAGGGGGTACAGATTCCCGGGATGGAGAGTGGCCTTGGCAAGTGAGCATCAAGTTGAATGGGGAACATCACTGTGGCGGTTCTCTTGTCACAGATCAGTGGGTCCTCACAGCCTCACATTGTTTTAGTCTGTAAGTATGCACTCTACAATCTGCTGGCCATCTTTCAATCCTGTTTCTTGGGGAAACAAAATTCTTAGCAGAGTTTCAAAGCAGCCTTCCAAAGTATCCCAGTGCCTTTCCAGCCTGGAAGGCAGGCAGTCTTCTAAACCAGACTCCTTATTTAATAATGGCTGTAAGCCATATATGGTAGTCTAAACTAAGAAACAGACAGCATGTAGATCTAAAACTACTTTTTATTAGAACAACTATACTAACAGAATGTTACCAGTTCTGGATGTGCTCCCCTTCCTCCCTCTTTTACCTTCAGGTAAATGATGGGAGCTGTATGAGTCATTTTCACAAACCCCCTTTTTGGCCTGGGCTCAAGCTTGTTTATCTGATCACTGCATTGATAATGGAACTTTTATCTGTTCTTCAAGACCATCCTTTATATTCACTACAATCACAGCCATTAAGGAAAACAAACACTGCATTTCTTCCTATATTTTGCAGGGTGGGTGCTTCAAGTCAGTCTTCACACTTAGTGACTGCCTGGACAAGTTCTTGCATTTTTCATATATTATTAGAGCAACAATATTAACTATAAAGATAAAAATGCCCTCGAACTGAACTTGATTCCTGCAGGTTTAGGAAACACTAAATAAGTGGTTAGCCATTGTTGTCTTCTGATTTTTTTTTAGCTTCTCAGAATAATCTGAGATTTCATGTGGTCTTTTATCCAAGAACCATCAACCAACCCTCATCCTGCCTAGCTTCTAAGCCCAGAAAAATTCAGCCACAGGGTGAACTTGAAAAATTAAATAACTTGATTTCAACCTGCATTTGAATCAGTTTGAGATGAAACTGAAAATTTGATCATGACTAATTTAACCTTCATAGTTGAAGAAACAACTCAATAAAGACTTTTATTTCTTATTTTTGCAATCTTTTGCTTATCTTTCAAAGAACATTTTCATTTTCCCCACTGATTTTGTTGTTCTTTTTCATTTTTTTTCTATACAACTAGGATTTTTTTTAAAATTAAGAAAAATATTAATTATAAAAGCATAAATCCTGTTGATCAATAGTAGAAACTTCCTTCAGGATATTTGGAAGGTTATTAAATGTATACTTCATGCAAGAACAGTATTTTTGTTTTGATAGTTGCATGTATTTTCATATATGTGCATTTTAAACATATAAATGTAATTCTATCTTGATATAATTGTATATGTTTATGTATGCATTACACACACACACACACACACACACACACAAGGAGAGAGAGGGGGGAGAGAGAGATTGTCCTCTTGTGCCAATATAGACTAATTCCCCATTTGATACCCATTTTGAACCCCTGGTTCAGCGGTGAGACAGTGGCTCAGTGGCTAAGACACTGAGCTTGTCGATCAGAAAGGTCAGCAGTTCGGCAGTTCGAATCCCTAGCACCGAGTAACGGAGTGAACTCCCGTTACTTGTCCCAGCTTCTGCCAACCTAGCAATTCGAAAGCATGTAAAAATGCAAGTAGAAAAATAGGGACCACCTTTGGTGGGAAGGTAACAGCGTTCGTGTGCCTTTGGTGTTTAGTCATGCCGGCCACATGACTACGGAGATGTCTTCGGACAGCGCTGGCTCTTCAGCTTTGAAACGGAGATGAGCACTGCCCCCTAGAGTTGGGAATGACTAGCACATATGTGCAAGGGGTACCTTTACCTTTTACTTGGTTCAGCCAGTCTCCCTCCTACACTAGTAGAGTGTATGTATCTTGTGTTTCCCAATACATGCCCTCCTCTCTCAATGGGATGTTGAGGGTTTTGTTTTATTTTTCATTTTCTAGCTATTTTTCCATTCATCCCAGTTAAAGCTGCAGAATTGGCATATACAGAGAAAGAGTCAGCCAATTAAGTCAGAAATAGTGTGTGAGAGAGGGGGGAGGGAGGGAGGGAGGGAGAGAGAGGGGAGAGATTAAAAAACAATGAAGGATCTCTTTTGGACTTTGGTTCAATGCTCATCTTGTTTTGCACCAAAAATAATTCCATTTATCTTACATAGTGTTTTTTTTCTCACTTTGTGCCTCTCAGGATCAACAATCCTTCTAATTTTACTGTACTAGTTGGAGCACTGAAGCTTTCAGACCCAGGGCCTCATTCAATCATTGCCTCCGTGAAACGCATTATTCTCAATCCCTCTTATGAAGGAGATTCAAGGATTGGAGACATTGCCCTCATCCAACTGGAGCAGCGATTGCCTCTCATCCAACAGATCAGCCCCATCTGTGTCCCCAGTGCCAAGGTCAACTTCCTCTCAGGACAGAAGTGTTGGGTCACTGGCTGGGGGAACATTCGAAGCAAAGGTAGGTTTTGAATATGATAATGGGGAGGGAAACCTGGGATGAAATAACTGGTGAGTTAAATTGATTGGTGCTCAATACAGGCGGGAAATTCAAGAGATCTGAGTGGCTGAGCTGTCAGACAACTCCCTTTAAAAGGGAGAGAAGGACCAGGGGTGACATGATAGCAGTGTTCCAATACTTGAGGGGCTGCCACAGAGAGGAGGGGGTCAGGCTGTTCTCTATGGCACCAGAAAGCCAAACAAGGAATAACAGATGGAAGCTGACCAAGGAGAGATTCAACCTGGAAGTGAGGAGAAACTTTCTGACAGTGAGAGCGATCAACCAGTGGAACAGCTTGCCAGCAGAGGTTGTGAGAGCCCCAACACTTGCGACCTTCAAGGAGAGACTGGACTGCCATCTGTCTCAAATGGTGTAGGAACTCCTGCTTGAGCAGGGGGTTGGACTAGATGACCTACAAGGTCCCTTCCAACTCTAATAATAAATCTAAATCTAAAAGAGGGAGCTGCCGGACAGCTTTGCATTCACCTTCTCTCGTATTATGCCAGTATGCCAAATAAAAGAGCTGTTGTTGAGCTGAGAGCCCTGCCTCTTCATTCGACCCATACTTAACAGTAGGTGTGGAAAGACAAGTGAACCTACGGAACTTCAACTACTACTATATTTAAATTTGGTCTGATTGGGCAACTTTCTGATATGTGATATGATTTCATCACCTGTAGTCTCCCCAGTCTCCATGGTTCAGAAGTAGTTAAGCCTAACACTTTTTTAAAAAATCATGATGACTATAGCACTGATGATGTTACCTAGTTTGGATAATAAAACTTCTGCAAGAAAACAATCAAGCTCAGAAAGCACCAAGGATCCCTCATGATGACTATAGTATTGTCTGTCTTATTGTCTTCCTTATCTATCTAGGTTTCCCTATTTAGCTGAGGGTTTTCCTTAAAAAAATGAAAGCAATGGATTCCACTCAGTAGTGGGTTCTGAATTAATTTGCTACCGGTTCATGTGCACGCACAACACTTCTGCGCATGCGCAGAAGCGTCCCAGGTGGGTGGGCAGAGCCTCCTGCCGCCGCCGCTACCAGTTCTAAGAACCAGTCCGAACTGGGAGAAACCCACCGCTGATTCCACTGCTTCATCATTCAATATCTTTTATATAAAGCAATTTTTAGTAATCTGTTATTTTAGCAGCAACATTAAAGAGAAGGCATAACATTGATTGAAGTGCAAAAGAGAAAACAAGGGCACAATTTTTGTTTTAAAGATGATTGCATTTTTATATGTGTGCATTTTTACACATATGAAATGAATTAAACTTTATGTTGTACAATAATTTTATATATGTGTGTGCATGTGTATGTGCATGTGTATGTGCATTGTGCATGTAGTACATCACATAAGGTTATGGAGTAGCCATTATTTAACATTTTAAAAAGTTTGCCCTGACAATTTCTTTTCTTCACTTACTATTTGATAAAGGCCCAAAGGTGGCATATACAAAATTTTGTTGCAAAAATCTGTTTTATTAATCCAGAGCTACTGTAAACAGAGGATAGTAAATTGAAGAATGGTTTTTTGAAATCAAGAATTAAGAACAGCTTAAGTATATAAGAATCAGATGTAAAATTCCATGTGCAAACCTTAATCTCTAGAAATTCTGTAAAAGTGTTCTAGTGGTTTTTAGATCTTATTGTGTTCCTTTAAATGAAATCTCTTAATTTACTCTCTTTGCAGAAGGACGGCAGAACTCTGATATACTACAAAAGCTAGAAGTTCCCATAATCAGCACAAAAAAATGCAACTATCTCTACCGCCAGAACTCTGGACAGCCCAGGGCCTCAAGAGAAATTAAAGAAGATATGATATGTGCTGGTTTTGCCGCTGGACGACAGGATGCTTGCCAGGTTAAGATTTTGCTGGGTTTTACTCAATAAATTAATTAGAATATACATGTACAGTTCATGAGATTTGGGCACCTTCTTCATTTGCTGTCAATATTTAATTCCAGAATAATTCTAGTAAGGATAATTGGGCTGCAGAACTCTGTATAATCATCATACAATTTATTTATTAATCGATTTATTTATTAATCAAATTTATAAGCCGCCCAACTCCCAAGGGACTCTACCCAAGATTATCTTTGCTGGCTTCAGGTAATCATCCTGATTTTTGAAGCCTAAATATGGAATCTTTATTCCTTGTAATCTGAAAGGCACGCACACACATATGCAAATATAAAAAGAAAATTTTCATCTCACTCTTATATGTATTTTTAGTAGGATAGTGAAGATGAAAGCTGGATTACGTTTTGGTCCATATCCATGTCCATAATGGTCCATATTCCATGCTAATCATAAGATGTAGAGTAGACCAGTAATAATTGGGTCATCCTTGGTTACAATGTACCAAAGGTGCTTTTTTCAAAAGGCAACTGGACTTTGTTTTTCCTTGAAGACATTTTGCTTCTCATCGAAGAAGCTTCTTCAAGTCTGATTGAATGGTGGAGGATGGAATGATTTATATCCCTTGTACTTATCAGGTCATTAGCACTCTTTCTGAGAGTCGTTCACAAACTTGGAAGTTTATCTGTGCACTCAGGATCACCTGAATAATGCTAATGGGTGTGGAACATTCTTGCAACTGCTGAAAGGATTCTGTGGTTGCACAATTCAGGTTACCCTGGGGACACAGATAAACTTCCAAGATTCTCATAAAGAGTGCTAATGACCAGATGACTGCAAGAAATATAAATCCTTCCATCCTCAACCATTCAGTCAGAACCAAAGAAGCTGCTTGGATGAGAAGTGAAACATCTTCAAAGAAAAACAAAGTCCAGTTGCCTTTTGAAAAAGCATGACCTGGATGACTGAGAATCTCCATTGGACCCCTGCTACAATGTTTCTGTAGCATGCTTTTGAAGTTGGCATCATGCTTTTGCAGAAGCTACTAGGGCTATTAAAATGGAATTTCTGATTTACTACATTTTGGGGAAATAGAAATAGGGCCAAATTTGAACTCCTGTAGATTAATAGACTTCTTCAACTTCAGGTAACCCTATTTCAGTGCAACTCTCAAAGTACAGAAACCATTTATCTCTGCTGTTTTTCAGTAACATACCCATCCATGTTCTTCATCCTATGCTACACATGCAGCATTTATAGTAAGCATTTGCTTCCATCATTGCCAATGTTTTTCCTTAAATGCTGCTCTTTCTGTACAGGGTGATTCAGGTGGTCCACTGGCCTGCCGGATGGAAGATGTTTGGTTTATTGCAGGAGTAGTGAGCTGGGGAGATGGATGTGCCCAGAAGAATCGTCCTGGAGTTTATGCAAGAGTGGCATACTACCAGCAATGGATCCACAGACAAATACCAGAGCTCAGAAACAACCATTGGTCAAGGGTAAACAACAATAGTACCAGTGCCAGTGCCTCTACTGGCAGTTTCAGTTTCATCTCCCTCTTTGCTGCCACTATTGTTTTGCTGCTATTATCTCAGCAGAGTTTTTAAAGAACGGAAGGCAGTGCTTTCTCTTTGGGAAGCTGTTTGTGTTGATTTTTTTTATACTCCATTTTGGAAGAAAACTGAAATTGTCAGAATTGTCAATGAGGAAACAAAAGATTTCAATTTTTTTCCTTCTTTACTGTGAGGAAGAATTCACTTCAGCATGCCACCTTTGGTGTGATACTCATGAAGTTGACGGGTCTCCATGACTATTTCCATACCCTCCTTGCTATCACCACCTCCATTTTTCATGGATTGAAAATTCAGAAATAGTACTTGAAGTAGAGTATTGGAACAGAAGAACCCACAACTTTTCCAGTTCCTAGAACAGATTCCGTAGTAGACATGGCAACATGTGCGGCATTTGTTATATCATGACTCATTTGTTTGGTATATATCCATCCAAGAACTGCATTTCATATTTAATCAACTTAATAAATGGTTTTGTTATCATAATTGCTGTAATTGCTGCAGGGAATGAGATCCAGCCTATGTCCCTTACTTTGTAGGGTGCTTCAGGGTTTGGTTCTCTCTCCCCTTCTGTTTAACATTTATATGAGGTCACTAGGTGTGGTGGTCCATCATTTTGGGGAGGTTGAGATATCATCATTATGCAGAAGACATCCAGCTTTATATCTCTACCTCAAGCCCTTTGAGTGATTATTGACATTCTATCAGTGTCTGGAAGTTTTTGGGAAATGGGTGAAGTAAAACAAACTATGACTCAACCTTAGCAATTGGGCTGTGGGTATAACCCTCTGTAGAAAAAGTTCTTCCATCTTTAGTTCTGGATGGAGTCGCAGTAATCCAGACAGATCTGCAACTTGGGGCTCCTCCTAAACTGATCGCTCTTTTCAAAGAGCAGGTGGTAGCCATGGTTAGAAGAGCCTTTGCACACCTTCAGGTTGTGCACCAGTTGCAACCATTCCTACATCAGAAGGCCCTGCTCACAATTACTCATGTCCTTGTAATATTTTGTTTACACTACTGCAATGCACTCTACATGGGGTTCTCCCAAAGAGGATTCAGAAAGTTCAACTGATGCAGAATATGTTTGTGCATGTACTAAATGGTATCAGGCATACATAACATCACTATTGTGTGAGCTCCATTGGTTAGCAATATTTTTCTGGGTGCCATTGAAGATGCTAGTTGTCACCTTTAAAGCCCTATATGGCTTGGGACCAGGTTATCAGAGGGACTGCCTTTTTCCAAGGGTCTCTACCTATCCAATTCGATCTAGTAGATTGGGTATGCTGCAGATACTGTCAGTCAGAAAATGTCGGTTGGCAGGGCTTAGAAGATGGGCCTTTTCTGCAGTAGCCCCTTCCCTTGGAAATTAGAATGCCCCCAACCCTGTTAGGCTTTTGTTAGGCTTTAAAAACCTGGTTGAATTCCCAAGCCTAGGGCACTGAATGTGTTAAGGACCTTGTTTCCTGGCTTAATTGTTAACTGACCAAATATCTCGGCTGCTGCACATACAGTATTTATTTTGAGTGTGTTTTTTTATTGTTATTGTTTTAGAATGTTTTTATTGTTTTTATTGTAGTATTTTTAATTGTAAACCGCACAAAGTCATTGGCTGAGATGGGCAATTTAAATGAATGAATGAATGAATGAATGAATGAATGAATGAATGAATGAATGAATGAATGAATGAATGAATGAAAAATAAATAAATAAATAAATAAACAAACAAATAAATAAATAAATAAATAAATAAAAAGTACTAGCCAGACTAATCAGTGGGGTATCACACTTGAAAACAGATGTATATATATTGTAACACAAGAGGATCTGATAACTGAAGCAAGAAAAGCAATTCTCTTTTCCTCCACTGTTCTCTCTTGCACACCTTTTTCCTCATGTAACAGTTCTACCTAGTCACTTTCCAACAGGCTAGATGGCCAGGTAAACTATGAGCATCACACTTATTGTGGACCTTCTTGTGAGAGGTCCATTGCAACTGCCTATGCAGCAGCACACCTAACAGGAAGTAATAAAGGAGAATATTTGTCAGGATTGAAATGAGGGGTCCTTGATGCTCTCTGAGCTTGGTTGTTTTTTTGCAGATGATTCATTACCCAGACTAGGTAACATTATCAGTGCTAGTGATAGCACTGGGTAGGAGGTTAGGAGAGTCTTTGCACATTTACACATGGTTTGCCACTTGTACCCCTTCCTGGACCAGGAGGCCTTGCTCACAGTGACTTGTGTCCTTGTAACCTTTTGTTTAGACTACTGCAATGTACTCTACCCCAAAGAACATTCAACAGGAAATACTTCATTTCTCCTACTGGTAGAGATGGTTTTGCTTGGCAGTTGTGACAGTGAAATAAGATATCTTATTGCCAAAGATGCTGCAGTACCTTTGTTTTCCTGTGAGAGTCACCCATCTTGGGGAATAAATTTAGATCAGAAAGTCAATGCAGAACAAAAGGATACGTTCCAAGGCACCTTTGAGAATAGGAGAAATCCAACAGAAAATCCATTCAGAAATTTCCCAACATTTTTAGTGACTTAAAACCATATTAGGCAGAAGATTGATCAACATCTACTAGTACCGGTAGCACACTGGTTGTTTTTCTTAAAAAAAAATATTAAATTATATTGCTGGAATCAAGAATGTTCAGAGTGAAACAGAAGCAGAATTTAATGTGTGAAAGGATTGATGTAAATGTGCTCAGGAAATTTTTATTCCAACATTTTATGCCAGGTATGGCCATTCATTATGTTTGTCCACCTACCTCATTTTTGCACTTCCCAGAATTTTTAGAATGTTTCCATTAAAAAGTGCTAGTAAAAAACACTGAATTCCAAATTTTCTTGGAGCTGTGTTTCTTGTCTATTAAATTAGAGGGGAAAGCAAGAAGTCCTTAGAACAATGTTTCTCAACCTTGGCAATTGGAAGATTGCCCAAGGCTGGTTGGGGAATTCTGGGAGTTGAAATCCACACATATTCAAGCTGCCAAGGTTGAGAAACACTGCCTTAGAACAGAAGCAGTGTTTTGCTGGATAGAATTCCTGGTCCATCCAATCCAGCAGTCTGTTCTCACAGTAGCCTTCCAATTGCACAAGGAAGCTCAGTCGTTTCCCACAGATAATCTTCAAAGCAGTCCCACTGCCATCAAGGCTAAAAAGCCACTGATCCTCATGACACTCGTGAATTTATCCAACCCCTTTTTGAAGCAGCCAAGTTGATGGCCAGTATCACATCTTATTCTTGCTTATTATAGAACAGAATTAATTGACGAAGTTTGGGTGGGTGGCCCCCCCCAAAAAAATCCTGAGCAAATAACAAGGCACAGCTATTCCATCCCTTATCTTGAGCCTCCACACTATGGTTATTGGGCATTACAATTCACAATTTGCTTAAATGACAGTTTGCCTAGTCCTGCTTTAAATATTCTCTACATTTGAAAATGGAGAGGGAGAGATTGCTTCTTTTAAAACAAAATTGCTGTTGGCAAAAACATTCTTAGAAAAGTTATTTCATGAAATGACTTGAAGGTTTACTGAATACACAGCATGGTGGTACATATTTGAGACTTATCAATTGTTTGCAGTATAGAAGATAGATGGGTTTTTCTAAGACATACAGTATATTGTTTCTCAGGCATGTTCTCCCCCTTCCTTCCTTCCTTCCTTCCTTCCTTCCTTCCTTCCTTCCTTCCTTCCTTACTTACTTACTTACTTACTTACTTACTTACTTTCTGCCTTCCTTCCTTCCTTCCTTTTCTTCTTACCTACCTACCTTTGTATCATCCTACTTCCTTTCCAAAAAACTCCTTGAACTTAGACACCCAGAAAGAACATGACTTCTCTCTCTGATTTGAGACAACTCTTCTTTGGGGTGACCCAAAGATGTTGGAATGGGAATAATGCCACTCTGCTAGCTGTTATTACCTAGTAGTTTCAAATAGTGAGAGTTGAAAACAGGCTTGTGACAATCTCCTGGAAAATATTGTGTTTGCTGTTCTGTGTTTAAATATACAGAAAGTTAAACTCATCACCCATCTACATAGCTTCAATACCCGCCCGTTCTCACTTCCTCACTGTTTCTCTCTTTCATTCAATCCATCTAGTGCACTTTACAGTCTTACAATAGGAATCATTAATCTTCAGATTAATGTGTGTGATGGCAGCTTCTGGGTGTAAAGTTGAAACTGGTCTAACAGGATGAAACTCAATGGCTGTTCATGACTCTTCTGCCATTTTTCAATGCAAAACCACTCAGCTGAAACTGCTGACTACTCTAGATTGACTTATGAATAATACCGAGAAGGGGCATGGCCAATGTCCCAGCGGCACGGAGTTCCCCGCGCTTCACGGGGAATCCCAAATCCCAGCTGCTTGGAGACCTGGAACCAATCGGTACCAGGTCAGATTTGTCCTGTAGGGGTGATGAAAAAGAGAGGCACCTTCAGTGAGTTGGGAGGTTGGCAAACCCCCCAGTGAGCCAGCACCAGCCACTCAGCCAGTAGCTGAGGAAGACAACCTTGTCATCATTAGCTGGGATGGCCACAAATGAACTGATTGATTGGAGAGATCGTGGATTGCCTGGGTGACAAGATTTAAGCATCTGTGGTGGAGAGAGGTGAAGAAGTACTGAAACTGGTGATGTTTGACCGATATAATGATTAAAAGAAGAAAATTAAAACTTAAAGGGGAACAAAAGAGGCTTCAAAATGGAGGGAGCGGCTATCTAGCAATTTGCAAGACCATAGAAAGATTTAAAGGAACGGGATTAAAAGCCCAACTTTGAGGACGTTTTTATAACAGTTTTGGTGGAACTTAAAGTGCTGGAAAAACAAGAATTTGAAGAAAACATTTTATAAGTGCTAAGTGGAGACTTTTTTAAAAAAAAAAAGAGCTGCCTTGTTATATTGGGAATTGACAACGCCATCTGCTGATTAAAAGAAAATACTACAACAGGCTATGGAAGCATGTTTATGCTAACAGCTGGAAACTGACCCTCACTAAAAGAAGATATCTAAGAGTCTGAAAGAACTTAAAAACAGTGTGTAACTTGTTACTGTGTCTGATGGTATAATGTTTTGGTGATAGAAGATAAGAGGACTTGAAACTGGACTGGAGTGGATAGCAATATAAAGAGACTATATGGACTTGACTTGAGATTCAAATTAAAAAGTTGTGAACTTTGTGAACTGGACTGGATTGGAATATAAAAAGACTATATGGACTTGAGATTTAATAAAAAATGTGTGTACTTTGTAAATTGTGAATTTGTCAATATGGAGGTGTGTGATTATGAGGAATTGGTTGGGATGTTAAAATACATCTATGAAGATTTAAAAAATTGTTTTTGGGAAATTAGAGGTGGAAAGAGAACAGAAAAGAAGCTGGATTATAAAAAACACTTAGAAATAACAATAGTAGGAAACGAAAATGAGGAAAATGAAGAACAAGAAGACTGTAAAGATGAAAAGTGTTCAGAGACTACAATTGGTCCAAAATGCAGCAGCGCGCGCTATGGTGGATGTTCCTAGGTATTCCCATGTGACACCCATCCTGCACGAGCTGCATTGGTTACCCATTTGTCTCCGAATGCAATTCAAGGTGTTGGTGATGACCTTTAAAGCCCTACATGGCTTAGGACCAGTGTATCTCCAGGACTGCCTACTACCACATACCTCCCTACGACCTATCAGAGCCCACAGAGTGGGTCTGCTTCAGGTCCCATCAGCCAAGCAGTGCCGGCTGGCGGGCCCATGAGCGAGAGCCTTCCCTGTGGCCACCCCAGCTCTCTGAAACCAACTGCCCCCGGAAGTTCATACTATCCCCACCCTGCCGGGCTTCAGAAAAGCTATAAAAACCTGGCTATGTCGACAGGCTTGGGACCAATGATGTTAGTGGGATTTTTGTTGGGACATATTATTATTGCATGTCTGGATTTTAAAATTGGTTTTTAATTGCTTTTAATTTCTTTTTTATTTGCTGTACATTATGATTTGCTGTTAGCCGCCCAGAGTCCCTGAGGAGTTGGGCGGCATGCAAGTGCAAATAAATAAATAAAATAAATAAATAAAAAGAGAATTGAAGAGAAAATGCAGATTGATGATTACACTGGGAATTACAGTGACAAGAAAAATTAAATTGAAATTGAAAATAAAAGACAACTGATGATTATACTGGGACTTACAATGATTACACTGGGATTTACAGTGATAAGAAAAAAGCAAGAGGGGAATATTGGTATCAGAAGAAACAATATAAAAATGAGGGGGGTAACAGGGAGAAGAGATCAAGAGGAATTGAGAGTAGACCTACACAAATGATATATTCAAAAGGAAGAAAAGGAGTTTGGGGAAAAAGAAGCCATTGGAACAAAAAGAAAGAAAAAGAAAGAAAAAACTAAGAGAATGGGGGTGGAAGGGAAATATTTATAAGAATGAAATATTTGAGAGAGCTAAAGAGAATGGATGATTGATGGTGGAATAGCATAGAATTTTGTTTAGAATTACTTTATAATATTCAATTATGTTAACAATATTAGTTGTGTATAGGTTTGGTATATAATTAATCAGTATGATTATTTAGTTTAAAAGGGTTTTTTATTTTTTTTAGGTTAATAATTTTACATTAGATTGATACATGGATTGAATTAAATTAAATTTAGAAGTAATTGAATTAAATATTGATGTTGATAGGGAAAAAAGAATAAAGAAAAGAAGGGAAATAAATTAGACTATGGTAGGTCAATTGTTGGAAGAATATATAATTTGAACAATTATTACCCTTTTCTATAAGATTTGTTTTATATAAAATTTGTATAACAAATAAACCTGATTTAATATTGAAAGGATTCAGATGATTATTGATGTTGTTGGAATGATATAAGACTTGTATAATTAATACTTTTAAAGGTCTTTATATAAGATTATATAATTTATAAGTTGGATTTTTTATTATGGGGAACTTAGAATGTTTAACCAATGGATGGAATAGTAATGACAAGGATTGCATTTTTTTAAATATAGAGAATGAGTTAAAATTAAAGAAAACTGAGTAAGAAAGTTGGAAGGGAGATAGGAAAGGGGAAAAGAAATTAGAAATTTTGGGCATTTGGAAATGATGGAACTAAAAAAAATGATGAGTAAAGATACTAATTGAGGGAAGGGAGGAAAACGGCCTAAAATCAAGAGGTATAAGAGATAATGAACATTCTTGGAAGTTAAGCTATAGCAATGAATTTGGAGGCAAGTTGAAAATTAGAGGTGGTAGACCCAGGCGACAAAAATAGGAGGAAGGAGGCAGCATTAGAACAATAGTAGATATACCTGGAAGAACATATTAAATATATAAATATAGATAAAGGGAAAGATATAAGTTTAAGAAATAGCTCCGATGTTGGAATGAAGTTAGGGTTTCTGAATGACTAGTCTGCTACCCATAGAATGGATTATGATTAGATGTACTCAGGGAAGGATAAGAGGGAGGAAGAGGAAGTAGAAAGGAAGGGGAGAGGGAGAGGAGGGAAGTAGGAAAGAGGTAGAGAGGGAGGAAGAAGGTAGAGGGGAGAGAGGGAGATAGAGGGAAGGGAGTAGTATGAAATATAGAAGGAAAGCAGACTGGAGATAAAAATATAAAAGGAGCAATTAAGGATATAGGTTTATGATATTTTAGATAGAAATATATCACTATGGATGTTTTGATAATATGGTATGTGTATGGATATTTGTGTAAATTTGGTGAAAAAAATTAAAAAAAATTATAAATGACTTATGAATAATATCTACCACTCTGCCATAATTTGCGGTCCTTGGAAAAGGACACAAAATTTAAATCACCAATCTTTTCTCTTAAGGACAAGCAATCATTTCACCCAGAGTTATTTCTTTCAGTCTCTGAGCAGTGGAAAGAGGATAATGATGGTATCATTATATCCTCCAAAGGAACAAGGCTGGAATTTTAGGTCCTCCTTTTTGTGGATCATTTTCAGATGTCATTTTCTTTCAGATGTTTCATTACCAGATTAGGTAGCATTTTCAGTGCACTGAACATGAAAGATGTTACCTGGTCTAGTAACAAAACATCTACAAGCAAACAGAATAAGAGAGTTGGAAGGGACCTTGGAGGTCTTCTAGTCCAACCCCCTGCTCAGGCAGAAAACCCAATACCATTTCAGACAAATGGTTGTCCAATCTCTTCTTAAAAACTTGTAGTGTTGGAAAATTCACAACTTCTGGAGGGAAGTTGATCCACTGATTAATTATTCTAACATAAGGAAAATTCTTAGTTCTAGGTTGCTTCTATCCTTGATCAGTTTCCATCCATTGTTTTTTGTCCTGCCCTGCCCTGTAAACACCCAAACTCAGATAGCACCAAGTCTCTACAGTTCAACTTTGAGATGCATATACAGTATACTCTTCTCTTGGTATTGTATGTTTTTTTTAATAAAATAATTTTGGGATTCAAGGAACATATGTAAAATATCATTCAGAAGACTAGTATTTTCCTGCTGGGGTGGAGGGATTAAGTTCTACTGACAAAATTTAGTGTTCTATCATAAATGTTAGCATTGCCATCTTCAGGGTTCTAATAACAAGCAAAGGAACTGATCTACATTCACTATGTGTACTGCGAGCTACCCATCCCAGCCTTATATAGACATTGAATTGATTTTATTATCATTCCAGACATTTTTAGAAACTGTTGGAAGAAATTTCCCTGGTTCGTTCCCAACTGGGAAGCAGTCACTGATGTTGAGAAGAAATAGACATGGAAGCAGCTGTCAGAAAAGGCATTCTTTTAATGAAGGAAGGCAAGAAGCAAAAGTGACTCAGCTCAAGCATTCCTGGGTTGCAAACTGACTGGGAAGTGTGACTCTGAGCCTTTTATTCTTAATTCCCCTTTGAAGGTCCTGCAGCTTGATAGGTTTATTTGTGTGCCTCTAGTTAAAGTGATTGCCCTGGATCCTGTCTTCCTGCCTTAATGGGTTAATCTGTTCCTGGGGCTTTGTCTTTCCTATCCTGTGGGTTAATTCTGCCAGGAAAGAGGAAAAGGTGAGTTCCAGGTGAGTTATTTTTAGTCTGATTCTCCTTATCTTAATGGCTCTACTTAAGTATTCCTTTTCTAATAGCCTTTCTGAGTTTTCCATTTCAGCTGGTGCTTCTTGGTTTTCTTAAAGGGAGAAGGGCTGGCTTGAGTCTCTTGGGACTATTTTTGAGGTTTCTGGTGATATGAGGTTTCTGGCACTGTCCTCCTGGGATAAACTTCCCACAATCCTCCATTTTGTGCTAGGGCAAATAATTTTTGCCAATTATTTCACCCTCAGCACAATTCATGGTGGTGTCCAAGTACACTTGATACTCATGGTCAATTTGAACCATCATTAAAGCAAGCTGGTTTCCTTTTTCATTGTGTTTTATTTATTTATTTTATTTATTTGTGAGATTTATATACCGCCTCACAGTGCAAGCACTCTCTAAGCGGTTTACATCAGTAAGCAATGTATATATTTACATTGCCCCCAACAATCTGGGTCCTCATTTTACCTACCTCGGAAGGATGGAAGGCTGAGTCAACCTTGAGCCGGTGAGATTTGAACCGCTGACCTGTGGATCAGTGTCAGCTAAAGTGGCCTGCAGTACCTGCCTCTAACCGCTGCGCCACCTCGGCTCTTTTGGAGGGGCAGGACTGCAGGTCTTAAGGCAGTTCATGCATAGGGGGGTTAAAATGACAGAGGCAACAGAGAAGTATCCCTTGGCTCCCAAAAGGAGAGCTTTTAACCATGACAGTCTAGCAACCAGAAGAAAAGTTCTAGAAAGAAATTTACAGTATCCAATTTTCCTGTGTCAATTATTTTCAGATGTTTAATGCAGAGATGGGTTCCTCCCAGTTTCGACCGGTTTGCCTGAACTGGTAGCAAATCGCTAGTGATGTCACAATGACATCACGGAACCGGTTCGGTCGGTGCCGGTCCGTGGGTGCCGCCATCTTTTTTTATTATTATTATTTTCAGATTTTTTTGAGGGGGATTTGTTTTTTTGTTGTTTTGGAATTTTTTCAGGTATTTTTTTTTCTGCGCATGTGCAGAAGCCGAGTTTCTGGCACTGCGCATGCGTCGCCATCTTGTTTTCAGCTTTTGGGGGGGATTTTTTCAGATTTTTTTGCCACTGCGCATGCACGCACTCAAAGCGTGTGCATGCCCATGAGGCGCAGCCACGTGGCGCAGGAGGAAGTGAACCGGCAGCAAGGTAAGTTAGAACCTACCCCTGGTTTGATGTCACTTTCTGTGAGCTTCCACAGCAAGCACAAGCCCCAAAATTCTTTGCAACCATGCTTTTGCCTTAGTAAATAACTACAGGCTGCCCATTTTCAAGGGTTGTTTTTTGAACCTGCTTAGCTCTTACTTTAATGCATCCAGGATTTGTGAATCCAAATTGAGGTTAGCCAGTGTGCAATCCAGGTTATTTAGTATTTTTAAAATTACACACAATGAACCCTGAGACTCCTACCAGGGGTGAAATGCTACCTGTTCTGGCCAGTTCTCGTTAGTAACAAATACTTCTGGTTCTCCGAACTGTTAATAAAAAAGCTTTTAAAAAGTAAAAAAAAAAGTTTTCCACAATCGCGCAGCACAGCTAATTGTCACAGCTGATTATTTTTTTTACTTTTTTAAAAGCATTTTTACTACCTATTCCCTGGAGCTGGTAGTAAAAAAAATGCTTAAAAAGTTAAAAAAAAAAGTCCCGACTTTCAGGTGTTTGACAATCCGCTGAGAGGGGGATTATTAGAACTTTTTTTTTACTTTTTTAAAGCATTTTTTTAAACTACCTATTCGCTGGAACTGTGACTCCATGAGGTTCCTGCTTTGTTGCAGGGGCCATTTTGTGTAAAGTCCAGCTGCTTCTGCATTGTGTGTGAGTCAGTTGTGTAGAAGTCAGTTGTGTAGCTTTTGTGTTATTTTTGTGTAAAGTGAAACATGGTTTTTGAGCTCTTTGTGGCTCTGTGAGGTTGCTGCTTGTTATTGCAGGGGCCATTTTGTTTGAAATCCAGCTGCTTCTGCATTGTGTGTGAGTCAGTTGTGTAGCTTTTGTGTTATTTTTGTGTAAAGTGTGAAAGTTGGTTTTTGAGCTCTTTGTGGCTCTGTGAAGTTCCTGCTTGTTGTTGCAGGGGCCATTTTGTGTGAAGTCAGTTGCTTTTGCATTGTGTGTGAGTCAGTTGTGTGGCTTTTGTGTTGTTTGTTGTGAAATGTGAAAGTTGGTTTTTGAGCTCATCTGGTCACATGACCATGACCACCATGACCACCAAGACATGCCCACAGAACCAGTAGGAATTTTTTTTTAGATTTCACCACTGACTCCTACTCATGAGACCACCAGTGCAACATATCCTGCTTTACTGGGGAACTGGGCAGCATCATTTGTGAGTCACAATCAAGGCTTGGATTTTGGAGGTATCTTTTCTGCTATCTCTTCAAGTGAGGGAATTGCCTGAGGGGGATGCCCCTCCCCTATGGAATTGACTGTGAGGTATGACTGCTTGGGCCTTAGTGCCACAGAGCAAAAAGGAGCTTTGTGTGGAGGTAGGTGAAGGGCCTAGTTTCAGTCTAATTCTCAATGGGGTGTCTCTGTGTGTCTCTGTGTGTGTATGTGTGTTTATGCAATTACTTCTAAAATACAGGCAATACAGACATGCTGGACAAATTTCCCTCCCACCAGACAGAAATCTAAGGTGTTCAGAACTTGATGTGGCAACCACTCCCAAATACAATTCCCCAGAGTCCATTTAACTGATCAGTTACAATTGTGAATGAAGCAAAGAAAAAAAACCTTACAATGAATTTCCACCCTTCCCCATAGTCTTTCCAGCTGTCTTCTGGGGATTGAAGAGTCTTTTGGTCTTTACTTGTCCATCTCAGGGTCCTTTCTTTCATGTCTGCCAGGTGGCATGCTTGGTGGTAAGGCTGGTCAATCAAGCTTGGGAAGGTCTGCTCCAGAGGTGGGTTCCTGCCTCTGATTGCCGGTGCGGTTAATCGCTGAGTTCGGCACAGAGCCGAAGAAGCTGCTCCCGTTCGCGGAACGGGAGCTTTCCCCGGGCGCTTTCCCCACCCGCATGGATGCCGCCAATTGCGTTCTTTTGCCCTCTGCGCATGCGGAATGCTTTGGGCATGCGCAGAGGGCAAAAGAACGCAATTGGCGGCATCCATGCGGGCGGGGAAAGCGCCCGGGGAAAGCTCCCGCTCCACGAACGGGAGCAGCTTCTTCGGCTCTGCGCCGAACTCAGCGATTAACCGCACCGGCAGTCAGAGGCAGGATCCCACCTCTGGTCTGCTCCACTCTGGTTGCTATGATGGCCTTCAGGTGGAGGGCTGGATCCAAACCCAATTCCTGGCTCAATGAATGGAAGGTTTTCTGTGGAGGCAGCATCTGGATCCATGTGCTCTGCTTCCACAGGTTGCAGAGTCATCTGTGCAGGGCTGAAAGACATTAGAACAGGGTCCGCTCCCCCCTTTGTGGTTGAGGAAAGGCATTGTAGGGGAATAAGAGATGGAGAGATAGAGTGGAGGTGGGTAGATAGCTTGTAGGCAGGGTTTGAGGAAGAAAAAAAATCAGTACTGCAGTTATTAAACAGATAGACCAGTTATAACAAAATGGAGACATCACAGATGAGAGGGGAAAACCTGGATTCACATGCTTCAGAAAAAAGATGGACAGATGAAACAATTTAAACACAGTAAATGTAAGAATTATTTTTTTTTCTGTAATTAACTTAAAAACATTCCCTCATAACCTTAGGCTGTTCTTAAAAGTACAGAGAGGGAAAGAAAAGTGAATTAAGTTTCCTTCACCCTGTTCAATTTTAAAAATAAAAATTGCTTTAACTCTTTCCCTAACAATTTAAAATTCTTGTCTCTATGGATCAGATACATTTAACAGTTGCAATTATAAGATTTAGACACACATATACACATAAAGACAAGAGAGACAAAACAGAAAAGGAAAACAGAACTCTCAGGTTTACACATGGTCATTCCCACCATAAATCTCAGTTAACTTCAGTCAAGGAAAGGCAGAAATCTTAACAAACAGATCACATGGTTGTGTGGAAGATAGAGAGGAAGAGAGAAACAAACAAACAAACAAACAAACAAACAAACATCCCAACGTTCCTATATATAACCTGATTTCTTTCAGTGTTTTAAAATCAAAATCTTCTCGTCAAATTTGCCTCCCTGTCCTGTCCTTAATCTGAGCCCATTCCTTGCCAATTACCTTTGCTCTACTCTTTTTCATACTGGCAAGTAAAGGCACTAGCCTCTCATCCCATGCCATGAGCAAATTATCTAATAGGGATCCAGGTTTCTCCCTTGAGCTACAGGTTCCCATGTTCCCTTCAGATGTGGGTTCACTTTGACTTAGCCGGGCTCTACCTGCCACAGCTGCTGCTGCCTCGGCCTACCAGTTTTCAGACAGATCCAGTCCAGGGAGGACTTTGCCTTCCTGGCAAAGTAATGCACCTCCTCTCTCTCGGCCTACCAGTATTTGGGCAACTCTGTCCCAGGGGGGACTTTGCATTCCTGGCAAAGTAAGGGCACATCCTCTCTTGGCCTACCAAGTTTCCAACTCTTCAATCCGAGAAGACTCTGCTTTTTCCTTTTGCAGAGTAAGGGCACTTCCTGAAATGGGCTCTAGCTAATCGAAGTTTAACCAGGGTTCCTTTCTCTTTCACACCATTCTGCCATTACCCACTCGGCTTCCTTTCTCTTTTTACAGAAGGTCCCACACTTTGGTTCTCCCCCCTTGCTTTCCTGGGTCCTGCTGGTGACAGCTTTGACAAACTAGCAGCAGGTGGGGGGTGGCTAGAGAAGGGAGTGGGATCCAGCTGTTGCCAGAGGAGGAAGCCCCATGCATTCACACACTCACATACTCCTTCATTCTCTAGGTTACTAAATTTAAAGAGACGGTACTTACCCTCTTTCTGACAGCTGTTGAGCACAAGACTCAGAATCTCCCTTTATTACCCATTAGCTCCAGGCAGGGTCCATGGGCTTCTACCCTCAGACAAATGATCTGTGCCAACTGGGTTAGTCCTCCAGGCCCTGCCTGGTGGCTGGGTTGGCTGGGAGTCACTTTGTGGTCACCAAATTGTTGGAAGAAATTTCCCTGGTTCGTTCCCAGCTGGGAAGCAGTCACTGATGCTGAGAAGAAATAGACATGGAAGCAGCTGCCAGAAAAGGGATTCTTTTAATGAAGGAAGCAAGAAGCAGAAATGACTCAGCTCAAGTGTTCCTGGGTTGCAAGCTGACTTGGAAGTGTGACTCTGAGCCTTTCATGCTTAATTCCCCTTTGAAGCTCCTGCAGCTTGATAGGTTTATTTGTGTGCCTCTAGTTAAAGTGATTGCCCTGGATCCTGTCTTCCTGCCTTATGGGTTAATCCTGTTCCTGGGGCTTTGTCTTTCCTATCCTGTGGGTTAATTCTACCAAGAAAGGAAAAGGGGAGTTCCAGATGAGTTATTTTTAGTCTGATTCCCCTTATCTTAATGGCTCTACTTAAGTATTCCTTTTCTAACAGCCTTTCTGAATTTTCCATTTCAGCTGGTGCTTCTTGGTTTTCTTAAAGGGGGAAGGGCTGGCTTGAGTCTCTTGGCACTATTTTCTGAGGTTTCTGGTGATATGAGGTTTCTGGCACTGTCCTCCTGGTGTATGCTTCCCACAAAACAAAACAATGCTTTCAGTTTTAACCCTCTTCTTTCATAGGGTGTATCTGCATGACACACTAAAACCGTGATGGTGAACCTATGACACACATGCCAGAGGTGGCATGCAGAGCCCTCTCTGTGGGCATGCACGACGTTGCCAGCTGTTCTTCTGGTTTCCGGCACACATGTGCTGGTCTTTGTGGGTGCTGGAGTGTTAGAAAATGGCCTGGAAAACAGCCAAAAACAGGCCATTTTCCAGGCAATTTTCAGGCAATTTTTCAGGCCGTTTTTTGGGCCATTTTTGCCCCAAAAATGGCTTGAAAACCAGCCCAGAAAACAGCCTGAAAAACAACCCAAAAAACAGCCCAAAAACAGGTATGTGCACACCAGCCAGCTGCTCTTTCGGTTTTCTGTGCTCCAGGGTGCGTACACACATGTACACACATGCACACACATGCATGCGCGTTCCTGTTTGGGCACTCGATGCTGAAAAGGTTCGCCATTACTGCACTAAACCCAAACATCTAGTGAACAAATGTCCCTTTAGCCAAAAACTGAGGCTTAATGCCATCATTTCATCCCCAAGTCATATTCTGGATTTGCAAATGCTAAAGTTTGTATCCTATAAATACATTTAGTTACATTGTTTGGCTTGAATCTACTTACAGTCCAAATGACATACCGTTTACAGTTGCAAACTTAAACCTTGGTTTAAAAACTTGCACATGATGGGGGGACTAAAATCTCAGCACACTTTCATTCGTTTATCAGATTTTGGGATTTAGCATGTCTTGTTCACTAAAAAACCTGCTTTGGAAGCCTCCCCACTTCCAGCTTTTTTGAGAAAAATACATTGTTGATCTGAAAAGACAACCGGGATATTACTTGGAATTAGGGCTATCAGGAAGTCCCAAGTTTGTTGGATAAATTGGGAAGTTGAAAAGAAAATCCAGAAGAAAATAGCTAACCATTTCCATAACTCTGCCAAGAAAATTGCATATACCTAATTACAAATTATTTATTTTCTTCACAAAGAAATTGAAAACATAACTATACCATGAATGTACCAGGAACCTGGCAAAACCTCTGCTCAGCTTCACTTTGTCCTTAAAAGCATATTTTCTCATCAAAAGCATATATTTTTTCCCATAAAACCCAACCTAGTGATAAGAAAACATACCTGAAATACTTAGCCGGATTTGTTGATCAAAAGTCCAATAAGATTTGGTTCTGTGGTTATTTGTAGTATTTTCTCCAGTTATTATTTAAATTATTCCTAACAAGGATGCTATATAAAGAGGAGATGAGGGAAAGTCTCTTCCAATCCCAGGCATAGATTTAAAAAAGTATTCTTGGCCCAGCCTTCTTTCCAATTGATACGCACCACATATTTTCCAATATTTCTAATACTCCCAGAGAGATGTCAATATGTTGTCAACTAAAAGCCACTATGGATCTATTTCATTTTTCCCCTTCTTCTTAATGTATTATTTAAGGTGGAAGTGTGGGAAGATAACCAAAAGGATTTCCCTGTCTGCATTTTCAAGTGGTATGATCTACCTGCCGTTCTACAACTTCAAGATCGTACCATTTCATTAAATTGTATGGGTAGATCAAGTCTAAGGCTAAGTCTGAGGTAGACACTGTGACAAAATGAGATTCCTCAGATGATGAGCTCTAGTCTGCTAATGGAACAAGGTTTCATTTAGCTGTTTAGCTGTTTTTAGTTGTAGCTGTTTACCACATCACTTCCCTCACCATTTCAAATAGAACAGGAACTGTTGGATTAGAGCAGTGCTAGCCAAATGCTATCCAGAAGCCTTTATGAAAGTTCAACATGACTTGAATAGGGTGGCTCTTCCATATTTCCTTTTCCTTTTATCTTTGGAAAGAAGCTCTTGATAAAAAGTAGTCCTTTGGTATGTGAGGGGGGAAGTGACATGAATAGCACCTTTGAGAAACAAACATAAGAGCTCTTGTTTTCCTTCAGAGAAATAGATGAACAGAACAAAATGAAGAAATCTGACTCTCTCACCAGTAAAATATTTCTCCACATCTCTAATGCCCTAAAAATCCATAATATTCTATTGTTGAACTTGATGGAAGATAAAAATAAAAAAACAAACTTCACATTTCACAATCCATTCATTTGGGAGAAATGGGCTTCTAATTCCACATCAAGGATAGAAGCTGGTTTAAACATCCATAAATGTCTTTTTTAGTGGAAGATGCTGCTGTTCCAAGGAGACTTTGGTTAAGATTTATTTTTCCATAAAAAATCAACTTAGTAAATAAAAGCACAGAATGTCTTATTCCCAGTCTGTCTCAGAAAATGATGATAAAGCAGGAGATCAGAAGCTGGAGAACAAAATTGATATTTTTGAGGACTTGGCTTGAGGAAGGTTGAGATGAAGCAACTCGGTAATATGTGACATTCACAAGACCAAATTGCACCCCAGAGAAGTGACTCTGAATCCAGTCTTGATAAAAACTAACACGGGTGTAAACTCCTGGGCGGTTGGAGAGGCCACACAGATCACCCCAGCTCACAATGCCTGCAACAAACCAGGCACCATCCGCTTGGCAGACTAATGGACCTCCAGAGTCACCCTGGTTGAGAAAAGGAAGCAATAAGAGTCTATGTTATCCCTCTGTCCATAACAGATTATTTGTTCCCTTTTATGCATAGCCTGGACCAGCATGAAAACATTATAATGCTACAATTTTACCAACACAATCCACCATCTTTCTGGTGGATTCTTCTGCCAGGAGAAACTCATAAAGAGAATATTAAGGAACCTTTGCAATATTGCCTACAAGGATTTGAAGACTGCTCTCTCATCGGCTCTGGAAAAACCACAATGATATACCTATCAGCAATCAAGGGAAAAGACCTAAAATAGGCTAAACTAAAATTCCTATTAGAGAACACAATCAGAAAATTTTTGTTCTACTCTTAAATACATTTGCTAAAATGCCAGTTCTGATACTTCCTGGAATAGTCATGTGTCTCATAACATCACAGAGCCACACGGCCGTTCCAAGAAGTGCAGGAAAGAAGCAGCAATCTCTGTTGAGAATGCCATAGTGCTATGAGAAAATAAAGAAAAAGCCAAGACCTTCAAATACCTCAAAGGTAGGTGCAGCCCTCTCTGCTCGAAAAGGATTTTATATCATGACAAATAGGACAACTTGGTTAGGCACTTTAGTTAACTCTTAGGACCTTTCCATTCTTGAGTGTTCTTTGAAAATGCCATTCCATACTATGTCCATCAACATCGTCTCTTACCAAACAAGCATCCTTTTTTCCCTCTGCATAGCCAGCACAGAACATGTCATCCTGGATCTCTCTGGTGGCAGGATTGATATTCGTACCAACATGAAAGAGGGCATCACAGGTCATGGTGTCTATCAATGGCAACTGGACCTGCTGCAATGTTTTAGGACCTCCCAGATTGGCTTGAAGAAAAAAATACATCATTGTTGTTACTATTATTTTCCTCTGCTCAGTCACATCCAATTCTCAGAGACAAGTCCCTGCAGTTTTCTTGCCAAGATTTGCCCGAAATTATTTACCATTACTTCCTTCCTAGGGCTGTGATTGGCGCAAGATCACCCAGCTTGCTTTGTGCCTAAGGCAGGACTAGAATTCACAGTGTCCCTTTTCCTTCATTGATTGCTCTGGTGGTTATTACTACAATTAAATATACCTTGCTTTCAGTATAACCAGCTTCTCAAAGAGGTTTACATACAAATAAAAATGAAATAAATATATATTCCATTTGGAAAGTTGGTGGCAATGGCTCTGTGTGGGCATAGGCTATAATACAGCCAAGCGAGTTTCTTAGTGAAAGGTATGTTTCCTATAGGACAGTGATAGTGAACCTATGGCACACGTGCCACAAGTGGCACGCGGAGCCATATCGGTGGGCACGCGAGCGCAGGTCCGGAGTTGGGAAACAAGCTGTTTCCAACCTCCAGAGGGGGTTGGGAAGGCCTGTTTTTTGCTTTCCTCAAGCTCCAGAACCTTTCTAGGAGCCTGGGGAGGGCGAAAACAACCTTTCCCACTCCCCCGGAGGCCCTCTGGAGGCCAGAAATGGCCCATTTCAAGTTGGGAAACGGGACATTTCTGGCCTCCGAAGGGCCTCCGGGGGGGTGGGGAATGGCCTTCACAGTGCTTTATGGCCCCCTCTAAGTGGTTTACAGGATCAGCATATTGCCCCCAGCAATCTAGGTCCTCATTTTACCGACCTCAGAAGGATGGAAGGCTGAGTCAACTTTGAACTGGTGAGAATTGAACTGCTGGCAATATTGCATTCTAACTACTGTGCCACCACAGCTCTTATAGAACAGCATGTAATCAAAAATAAGTATGAGAAATTAAGCAGTTTACAATAAGTGATATACTGCCAAGAAAGGATGTTCTTTTCATTTCAAAGAATGGCCACACTTCTTTTTACTGTCCCCAAACCAGGTCCTGACTACCACTTCACCAAACTGCCACCTTTCAGAGCAAAAGCATCTACAAAAAATCCACCACCTTCATCAAAATGACAAAAGCCATGTTGCTCATCATGATGAAAGTTCTACCCTTTTTATTTACATAGATGACACCATGACACATTCTACCACGTTGATGCAATGTTACTCTTGTCATTTGCCCTCCTGCAGCAATTGTTTTAAATTCTTGCCATAATTTCACTTTTTTCATATAGAAGGAGCACAGAATCCCACTTGGTCTTTGAACATCAAGGGCACTACCCAGGCACAGAGCCACAAAAACAAAACAAAAAAATCACTCAATTTAATGTAATATAGCTGCATTCTGGCTAGAGCAGCGGTTCCCAACCTGGGGGTCGGGACCCCTTTGGGGGTCGAATGACCATTTCCCAGGGGTCGCCCCGGCATCCTCAGCTTCCCCCCCACTGCCACAAGCCTGGCCATATCGGCTCAACTCGCCCAAGCCCTCTGATTGGTCGGGAGAGGTGCCATTCGGCGAGAGGCGTTTGTTGAGTTGCTGAGATTGAGAAATATTGCTATACACTTGTTGGTTATGAAGTCTAAATACAGAAGTAGACTTGTTGTGGAAGATGATATTCCTTGTGCTCATGCAAAGACTGGCCCAAGAATTTCTGATCTGGCATAATTACATATTGTTTTTGTGATTAATCGCTATGCTTTAATTATGTTCAATTTGTAACAATGAAAATACATCCTGCATATGAGATATTTACATTACAATTCATAACAGTAGCAAAATTACAGTTATGAAGTAGCAACGAAAATAATTTCATGGTGGGGGGTCACCACAACATGAGGAACTATATTAAGGGGTCGCGGCATTAGAAAGGTTGGGAACCACTGGGCTAGAGGATTCTGAGAATTGAAATCTACCACCTTAAAGTTGCCAAGGTTGAGAAATGCTGGATTAAACTAAGAAACTTCTATTGCTGCTATGAAACGGACATAGACATGTCCATCTATTTTTTATTTTAGTTCATTGCTTAATATTGAGAAAAAAGAAGATACCCTAATTAAAACAAGCAGAAATGAGAAAACAAAATTAAGAGCAAAAATATGCAGTATATCATAACATATCTAAAAAGTTCCATTTTTAAATATGATATCTTAATGTTGAAATACTGGTGAGTTTTTCCATTACATCAATAAAGAACTAGTTCATAAGCAGAATCATAACCACATATCACCAATCCAAGAATGTAAATCCAGGGTAACACAGTCTGTTACCCCAGGCTTTTTTAATCCATAGCTCTCCATACAACAATAAATTCCAAATATGTGAATCATAGTACATAATACTTTCTCAAAATGTATTAATAAAATCATGAATATTAAGCCAATATAGAATCATTCCAAATTTCTTGCAAATAACTAATATCCCTCTTAACAGTGCAGTACTCTAACTGCCCACAAAAAAATGTAAATTTAGTTTTTTCACTGTCATTTGAGACATCGTAATGAATTTGACAATTAACTCTATTTAAATATTGTTGGAAGCAGCCAATAATTATAAAGAACAATGTTGAATTAATTTCAACTTAAGTTCATAAGAAACATATTTAATATTCATTAAGTTCTTAACCACTGATTGCAAAATGGGATATACCAACTCTTTTCAAAATTTCTTGCAAATAACTAATATCCCTCTTAACAGTACAGTATCTTTAACAGCTGATAAAAAATGTAAATTTAATATTACCCCTATTATTACCCCCTTTGGCACACAAACCAAAAAAGGTTCGCCATCACTGCCATAGGATAACATTTCACTGGCAATACAAATTCAAGCATTTTAGATGCTACTAATGCATTTAGTCCAAAATGTGAAATGAAAATATCTGTTGACTATATTGCCATTCTAAAATTTTAGAAAATCTGAATTCCTCTTGCAACAACACAGTGTTTTAAAAACTGGATTGGCAATTAAATTATCTAAAATATCAATATTCCTATTAGCCCATTAAGTAGTGCCTAGGAATCGAGTTTAATTTAAGGAAGCCTTCACATTAAATATGATCAATGCCAATGTCTGTGTGTGTATTTGCCAAATTATTGTTGTTGTTGTTTTAAAAGCATATCTACATAAGGTTTGTGTTGATTTCACTTTCTAAATATTGAAATCCTATTAAATTCTTTTAAACCAAAAACCTTCCTCTTAGCCTCATGCTCCTTATGATCTTATTTAACTACCAATATTTCTGAATTGTACTTTGAAATGCTGAGTGGTCTTGATACAAAGGAAATGCAAACAACATCAAATTTTAGAAATGCTCTTAGCTAGTTCCTTAAATACCATGCAATGTAACCATTTTGTTCACATTTCCTTTCTTGGTTCATCTCATTAGAGTAAGAGATTTCTGTGCTAAAGAAGAAACACTCTCTCTTCTTCAAGTCTTCATCGCACAACTTTCCTCACCTCCATATGCAGGTGATCCCCACCCTGTCACCCAGCAAAGGGTGCCCTTTGGAAACTGGATTTTGGCATTTGGGAGGCAGGCTGGAAGGATGCCTTGGGTGAAACGGACAGGTTGCTCTAGCTGAGCCAGAGCTATGTCCCCACTGGATCCATCTCCGGCATAGTTCTCGTGCACAGCCACTTGAGACAGTCTCCACCACACAGCATTTGGGTCTGGATTCAAGAGCTGGTAGTTTCCCAAGTTGGCTTTGTAATTGGAGAGTTCTGCATTCCTGTTTGGAACCACAATTAAGAATTAGACCCTTCATGAGAATTCTGCAGCACTTGTCTTCAATTATCCATTTCATTTACCTGGTTCAACATTTGAGGGTGGAGAGTTTCCACTTGAGAAATCCAGCCATTCCACCCATTTCCCATCCCTCTTGGTTATCCAGGATTTCCCAGTCATTGTTCCAATAAAAGAGAATATATGTAGCTTTATTGTTCCAATAAAAGAGAATATATGTAGCTCAATAAAAGAGAATATATGTAGCTCAATATATGTAGCTCCAATAAAAGAGAATATATGTAGCACCAAGGAATTGTGGAATCCTTGGTGTTCTGAGCTAGGTTGTTTGCTTGTCTTGCTGTACCTCAGACTTTCCTAATCAGGCTCCCTTTTAGATACGTTGGCTTACAATTTTCAGGTCTCCCGGGAATTGGATCCAACACTTCTGGAGGACCCAGGCTGGAGCAGGATGGCATACATAATGAACAGACCTCACCGAACCAACAGCTTTTTTAAAATACAGTTTTAACACACAAGCATACGTTGCTTTTATATGCCTCCATTAAATGGCTGCTTAGGCAGCTAGAGCTGAAGTTTGTGCAATTCCACAACTGGTCCTTCTCACACTTACTCACTTAGGGAAGCAATGGGCTGCTGTTAGTAGCCATTCAGAGTTGATGAGGGTCGCTCCACAGACATGCTTCCCTTGGTATTGGAGGCTGGCTTGCCATGGCCAAGCATTCAGGGAGGCATCTTCTCCCCCCATAATACGGTTCTGATTTACCACCTGTCCACACACTGGCAAAACATAAATGTGTGTAAGAGAGAGAAAAAACATAAAGTTGAAGATGGCCTCACAGTTATAGGGTTTTCTGGATTGTAAATTAGAATAAGGAATAAAGGCCAAGATATAACAAACACCAAACAATAAAGGAAGAAAGGATGAACTTTTCTGCAGCTAGGGGTAGGTGCCACTTGTTTACAATTTGAGGGGATTTGATGATGAATGATGATGATGATGATGATGATGATGATGATGATGATGATGATGATGATTACACCACAGGAAGTCCTCAACTTACAACCATAATTGAGTCCAGAATTATGATTGTAAGTCATTGAGGTTATAAATCAAGTCATCACAACACTAGTTCTGATTTTTTAGCATTTTTGTGACAGTTATTAGCGGAACACTATGTCATTAAATAAACACCTTGGTTATTAAGTGAATACTGTGGTTGTTAAGTGAATCTATTTTACAAAATGGATGTTTTTTGCCAGAAATCAGAAGAAAACACCAGAAGCTGATATAATTGTATGTTTTCTTTTTTTTAAATTATTTTTTCTTGATTCTCTTTTTTTTTAGTTTATTTTGTTCTTTTCAGGTTGTAAAATTCTAATAAAAAATATTTTTTTAAATTTTAATTGGTAGTGTTAATTTATTCTACTTTGTCAAATTTGACCTCTAATTAATCCCCATTTCCCTACCAGCTTCCATATCACAGTCAGAGTATGGGTCCCTAATCTCATTTGTAAAATTCTAATAAAAATTATTTTTTTAAATTTTAATTGGTAGTGTTAATTTATTCTACTTTGTCAAATTTGACCTCTAATTAATCCCCATTTCCCTACCAGCTTCCACATCTGATCTGCCAGAAAGCATCCATTCCATATCACAGTCAGAGTATGGGTCCCTAATCTCATTTATGGGGTCCCCACATGACAAAGTATACAAGTAAAATAATTAATTTTGCATGCTGAGACACTGAGACACCCTCCCCTCGAGTTGTTTGGAGCCTTATCTATTTATTCCCAAGAATAGGCTGCCAGACTGAGGAGATTCCTATATTATAGGCAGAACATAATAAGGTAGTTAGCTTGAACTCTGCACGTGTAGGTCTCGTTGTTCCCGCCTGACAATTCCTGACAACAAAGAAGTGCTTAATTTTTTTTAGCCCTAATCTCCATATGATGTAATCACATTACTACCCTCTCCCTCTCTCAGCTTTAGAAGCTGAAAAATGTTAAAGATTAACACATCACTACATGGCTGGAAAAAACACCATCTATCTATTCTTGAAACAAAAGGTGCACCTTTAATGAAGATGTGGCAGATATTTGTTCTTTTGTCTGGCAGAAAAGAGCACAAGTCTTTGCTAACACAAAACTACAATTTGTACTTGCCAAAAACCAGGAGAGTGTTTAGAAAGGAAGCAAGCACAGATGTTAAACCTGAAAGGGCCCACATGTGCCAATTCAGGAAAGGTTTTATGTTAAATTATTTTCAATTAAGCCGTTCCTACAATGCCTTCCTCATCGAGCAGCTGAATCTTTCATGCCTTTGACAGTGTTCAGTTGTAGGAAACTCATATACAATTGAGGAAGTCCCTCCCCTTGTTACCTGTTTAAGTGCCACTTACCTGTTTGAATACCATTTTTGTCATCTCCTAGAAAGAAATGAGGAAGCAAAAGAAACTGGCATGTAATTCTCTGATTTAAATCTGAGATTAAAATGAACAAAAACAACCCCAGATAAACAACCTGTTTTTTAATCTTAAACCAAAGGCTGTGACTTTGATTGTAAAGCTTATGTAACCAATTACAAATCTGCCAAATATTTCAATTTGATTATTTGTTTGTTAATCATAGGAGTGTCCATCGGAGAAGTCAAAAAAGACAGGATAATGACTACAGCTCTGGGGGTTTTTTTACATGGGCTGCATGTATGACATACATAAAAAAAATAATAGAGATCCAATCATGCAGTCATTGCTGCCACCCAAGTATTTTAACCCTCCTGTGAGTTAATAAGTTTGTAAATAAGGTGTCAAATTAAATAGGAGTGGCTAAACACAGAATTCATAAATTTGTGTGGATGTGATATAGTTCCCAAATTTCTCAAATCTTTGCATTAAAATTGAGCAGCAAGGGACAACTTTTTAAATGTTGAACCTTCTACCAAAATAGGAGATTTGAATCCCATTTAAAATAGCACACCTACTTTGCTATTTGAAAATTCTAAATGGAAGACAGCAAAACAAAAACAAAAAAACCTGTACTCATCTGTTGATGTCACTGTATCACACCATGCCCTGCACCATCACAAATTCCACGCCACTAATACATGTTCCACATCGCTAATACACAGGCAGGGGCAAGGCTGTATTTCCACATTCAAGTCCCAATAATGCTGTATATAAAGTAGGTAATGGGAACAATATGCAAATAAAAGGGAAGGCTCTAAACTGCTAAGTCATTTTGGGAGAAGGGGCATGGCCAACATTGTAGCGGTACGGAGTTCCCCGCGCTCCGCAGGCAATCCCTAATCCCAGCTGTTTAGAGACCTGGAACCAACCCTGGAGGGGCGGTGGAAAAGAGAGGCACCTGTCGGTAGTCTGGGGGGGCTTGAAAACCTCCCAGGGAGCTGGCACCAGCCTCTCGGCCAGCAGCTGAGGAAGACGACCCTGTTGTCATTAGCTGGGACGGCCACAATCGAACTGATTGATTGAAGAGATTGTAGATTGCCTGGGTGACAAGATCTAAGCGTTTGTGCTGGAGAGAGGTGAAGAAGTGCTGAAGCTGGTGAGTGTTTGGCCGATTTAACGATTAAAAGAAGAAAATCAAAACTTAAAGGGAAACAAAAGAGGTTTCAAAATGGAGTGAGTGGCTATCTAGCAATTGGAAAGACCATAGAGAGACTTAAAGCAGCAGAATTAAAAGCCCAACTTTGAGGACATTTTTATAACTGACTTGGTGGAAGTTAACGTGACTGGAAAAAACAAGAATTTGAAGAAAACATTTTATAAGTGCTAAGTAGCTTTAAAATACATAGACTTTTTTTAAAAAAAAGCTGCTTCGTTATATTGGGAAATGATTATGCCATCTGCTGGTTAAAAGAAAATACTACAACAGATTGTGGAAGCATGTTTATGCTGACAGCTGGAGACTGACCTTGACTAGAAGAAGATATCTAGGAGTCTGAAAGAATTTAAAAGCAGTGTGTAATCTGCTATTGTGTTTGATGGTATAATGTTTTGGTGATAGAAGATAAGGGGATTTTTTTGTTGGACTGGAGTGAACTGGATTGAAACATAAGAAGACTATATGGACTTGAGATTCAAATAAAAAAATTTGTGAACTTTGTGAACTGGATTGGATTGAAACATAAAGAGACTATTGGATTTGAGATTCAAATAAAAAAATTGTGAAATTTGTGAATTGTGAACTTGACAATATGGAGGTGTCTGCTTATGAAGAATTGGCTGGGATGTTAAAATACATTTATGAAGATATAAAAAATTGTCTTTTGGAAATTAGAGGTGGAAAGAAAACAGAAAAGAAGCTGGATTATAAAAAAATACTTAGAATTAACAATGGTGGGATATGAAAATGAAGGAAATGAAGAACAAGAAGACTACAAAGATGAAGGGAGAATTGAAGAGAAGAAACAGATTGATGATTACACTGGGATTTACAGTGACAAGAAAAATGAAATGGAAATTGGAAATAAAAGACAGATTGATGATTACATTGGGATTTATAATGATTACACTGGGATTTACAGTAATAAGAAAAAAGGGGAATACTGGTATCAGAGGAAACAGTTTAAAAATGAGGGAGGTAACAGTGAGAAGAGACTGAGAGGAATTGAGAGTAGACCTACACAAATAATATATTCAAAAGGAGAAAAAGGAGTTTGGGGGGGGAGTTATTGGTATAAAAATAAAAGAAAGAAAAAAAAGCTAAGAGAACGGGGTTGGAAGGGAAACATTTATAAGAATGGAACATTTGAGAGATTAAAAGAGAATGGATGATTGATGATTGATTCTTATGAAATTAACTAGATATCTATGTAAAGTAAACAAATGAAATAGTTGTTGAAAAAGAAATAGGTGACTCAATTTACTGATAATAGCGTTTACGTTGTGTTAAGTAGAGACTATATTAAGGATAGTGTTATCATAATCTGTAAATATTCAAGAAATTTGTATGGAGAAGCTGTAAAATAAACTTGGTTTTTTTGTATCTTAGATGTATGAATGTTTAATCTACATTGTATGTTTTCATATATATACGTTTGTTTTTAAAGGGAAAATTAATAAGGACTATTTTTTTAAAAGAGGTATAAGAGATAATGAATATTTTTGGAAGTTAAGCCATAATGATTAATTTGGAAGAAAGTTGAAAATTAGAGGTGGTAGACCCAGGCGACAAAAATAGGAGGAAGGAGGCAGCATTAGAACAATAGTAGATATACCTGGAAGAATATATTAAATATATAAATATAGATAAAGGGAAAGATACAAGTTTAAGAAATAGCTCCGATGTTGGAATGAAGTTAGGGTTTCTGAATTGCTAGTCTGCTAACCATAAAATGGATTATGATTAGATGTATTCAGGGAAGGAGAAAAAGGAAGTAGAAAGGAAGGGGGGAGAGAGGGGAGGGAAGTAGGAAAGAGGGAGAGAGGGAGGTAGAGGGAGGGGTGTAGTAGGAAATCTAGAAGGAAAGCAGACGAGATAAAAGTATAAAAGGAGCAACTAAGGACATATGTTTATGATATTTTGGATAGAAATATATAATTATGGATGTTTTGATAATATGGTATATGTATGGATGTTTGTGCAAATGTAGTGAAAAAATTAAAAAAATTAAAAAAACTGTGAAGTCATTTTAGGGGTGTTTGGAGGGTTAGGGTTAGGGTTGAAATATATTAAGGAATAAAATGTCCTACAGGGGCTTAAAGTATCCATATAGTATCCATATTAAAATCTTCCATGTTTTTAAAGAAAAGATTAGATTTCCATTGATGAGTATAAGAGCAAAAATAATGGATTATTTGTAGATGACCCTACACCTTTTGTGTAGGGTCATCTACATAGAGGCAGTTACGTAGATGACTCTACACAAAAGGTGCCAGGTTTTGACCTTCCTCGCCAGCACTGGTCAACTCTGAACATGATCCGTACCCAACATGGAGTCTGCCAGGACTCATTATTTAAGTGGGTCTTGTCTCTACCCCTCAGTGTGACTGTGGTGCTCCTCGACAAAATATCCATCATATTGTGTCCGAATGTCAATCAAGAGCTTACACCGGCCCAATGTCTGATTTTTTCAACATATACTACCCTGACCTTAAATGTCTGGGTGGACTGGACATTAACATTTGAACCACTATAAGTCCATGTATTTGCCATACGCTAAATAAAAATAAAATAAAATGGATTATTTAGTCTTTACACCCACCTACCCAAAACAGGTTGAAGGGATTGCCTTGATATCAATGGTTCCACTCCCTGCAGTTCTTTGGGACCAAAAAACTGTCACTTCTTTTGTGTGCCTTCAAGTCAGTACCAGTTACAAAAAGTTTCTCACTTCTACTCTGCAGTAGTAGTAGCCAACAGTAGTGTTAGAAGTAGCAAATAAATATCAGAAAACCTGCTGGACTTGCTTCAAGTTTTATCAGTCTGGCATCTAGAATCTCCTAATCAGTCCAACAAGCTTTGCTTCCTAGCAAAATATGTTTATGGCATGCTAAGGGAAAGCTTTAGAAAATTAAAAGTAGTAGGTCAAAAGGCAATCACACTGTATGGTTTTTTTCCTAATTCCAGTAAAAAAAAATAGAAGCATTTCTCTCTTTTTTTGCCACTTTTTGTGCCAGGGCAGGCAAGAAGTATATTTTATTTCATTTTTATTTAACTTTATTTGATTAATTTATATAGCTACATGCTGCCTCTTCCTGAATGGTCCTAGGTAACATACATAATAAAGATCTAATATTAAAGATATACATATAGAAACAGCAACAAAAGGCTCTAAATTTTCAAAAGAGTTCCAAACACGATTTAAGCTTTAACCCATTTTCTAAACTGTATTAAGGAAAAGGCTTCCATCTAAACCAGTGGTTCCCAACCTTTCTAATACCGCGACCCCTTAATATAGTTCCTCATGTTGTGGTGACCCCCAATCATAAAATTATTTTCGTTGCTATTTCATAACTGTAATTTTGCTACTGTTATGAATCGTAATGTAAATATCTAATATGCAGGATGTATTTTCATTGTTACAAATTGAACATAATTAAAGCATAGCGATTAATCACAAAAACTATGTAATTATGCCAGATCAGAAATTCTCGGGCCAGTCTTTGCAAGAGCACAAGGAATATCATCTTCCACAACAAACGCCTCTCACCGAATGGCACCTCTCCCAACCAATCGGAGGGCTCAGGCGAGTTAAGCTTGTGGCAGTGGGGGGGAGCTGAGGATGCCGGGGCGACCCCTGGGAAATGGTCGTTCGACCCCCAAAGGGGTCCCGACCCCCAGGTTGGGAACCACTGATCTAAACAGATTGGCCTCTAAGGATCTGAGAAGGTGCCATGGTGATCTAGCTAAAGTTTCAACCAGTTTGTTAAGCATTAAATGTTATTTCAATACCAACGGAGTATGTTATAAGATTTTACCACTAAATTTCAGTAGCAGTATTTAGGGGCCTTATGGGGGGGGCCAAAAGGAGATTGAGGGCCACACACAGATCCACCAGTTGTTGGCTGCCCATTCCTGATGGTGGTCAGAAATCATGATGGTCAGAAATCATAAGCTCCTTCCTCCATTTGCTTTCAGAAGGCCAGAAAATCTATATTTCTGTGCTTTTAATGCTCTGTGTTTAGCTATGTCTTTTCCTATTTCATGCCATTCTAAGCTTCACATCTACTTTGTTCCTTTATTGTCTAAGTTAGCAAAAACTGGTTTAGATTTAAATTTCAGAATTGTAGATATGAGAAAGAGAGGAATGTGATCTTGATGGAAATATGCAAGACCATTACCTAGGCAAAGGGGCCCGAAAGATTTTTTTTAAACCCAGGGGGAAAAAATAATATTAGAAAGTAGCTCATGCAAACACCTCTGTGATTCACTGTGATATAAAAAGGGAGAGCACTGCAAAATCAGAGTTGCAAGATTATGTTAATATAACCAATCTCAAAAAAAAAGGTCTTGTATTCCTGTGGAATAGATTTCTTGGCATAGTCTTTATGCCAAGAAATCGTGAAATAGACCTTTAGTGGGGCCGATATGTATTTCACAACACCCTTAGATAAAGTGCAAAGTAGAATAGATAAAATCTACCTTGACTCAGGTCACACATCCATGTCATTTTCTTGGCAATGGTACAAAGTAGACTAATTTTCTTCTTCTAGGATGCATTTTGCCTTTTTTCCCTCCTACAGCTCTATATTTTGTGATTGTTCTCCAAACCAAGTTCAAAGACGGTCAGGACCTGCTTTGCTTTTTTAAGATTAGCTAACTGCTGTCTCTGAGCTTGGATTGCAGATGATAAAAATAATACACAAAGAACCAAACAAACTAATAGTTTACAATTATCTCTCCATGATCTCTTTCAACATTTTTAATGGTTTCTCTGAAATCATCCACCATCACCCCAAAAGCTAACAAGCTTCATAACAAAGGCTTGGCTATGCCAATAGTTATCTGTAAAATATTTTGGCACTGATTAGATCAATTTGATCTTCCCAAAACTTTTAATTATAGCAACAGAAGCATGCATATCACAGAGAAAGCATGTTATTTTCATAGCAGTTACAATTTAAAAAATGCATGTTTGGTGCAAAATGAACACTTAAGCAGCTATTTAGGTTAAGTCGATACTCACTGTTTTGAATTTCATTTTTCGGAGCACCTGTACAAAGAAGGGAAACAAAAACATCTGTAAAGTTGGAGAACCGGACAGTTAGGTAAAAGAACCAGGAAGAAAATCTAAACTGTTATGAAAAATAATGTGCCAATACTATACAAAATAACTTTTAGGTGACAACAGTTAACACGCCTGAGAACTGACGTCAAATAAAGGGGGGGGAGAATCACTCATTTAGCTTGTTATCATTGATGCCACCTGGTGCTGAATGTGTATACACATTGCTGAATGTGTATGCTGAAAATTAAGAACAAAACAACAACAACAATGAGTTGGCAACTTTAGAAAATGGAATATTTGCAATATTTACTACCGCTGGCTAGAAAAATATATGTTATATATAGTTCAGAGTGGTCTCATACATTTATGAAGTACTGTTGGTTTTTCTTTCCAGAATATTTTTTTTAGAAAAAAAAGTGACAGGAAAGAGATTTATGGAGGCCAGTGTCACCTGCTCTTCTCCCAGAAAAAAGGATAGCACTGAATGAGGGTACTTATGACCAGTCTTCATTCCAGGTATTGCAGCATCCTTGATTATAGTCCAGATGCTCAACAACCAGCTCATAATTACAATTGTCGCAGCATCCCACAATCACGTGATTCCTATTTGTAACCTTCCCAGATTCTGGCAAGCAAGGTCAATGGGGAAACCAGCAGGAACTCAGAAATGATGATCATGTGACATCACGCTTAATGACATTATGGCAGTCACTTAGGGCAGCAGTCAGAAATTCCCAAATTTCCTTCATTAAGTGATATTGTCATGTCATGTTGCATTTTACAACCACATGTCTTAATGATGGAAATTCTGGTCCCAAATGCCATTATTAATCAAAGAGTACTTGTACACCCAGAAATGTCCTGGGAGGTAGGAAGTTTCCTGGTCCTAATTGCCAAGCCTTACATTGTCTTTTGACACCTTCACCAAATGTTGTTTCTGTTCTATTTGATCATCAGGAAGAGAGGGGGGTGGAATCCTAATTGTTCTCTCTAATGTATAGTGAGATTGGAATAGAGAAGGGTGGATGCACAGAACAGCCATTTTAGCTATTCCTTTTATAATTAACATGTCACAGGGACAACGGTAATCTGAACCAAGTATCTGACAATCACCTTATTCCTGAATACAGATGTAGTTCTTTTCTGGAAAGAGCAGTGGTGGCACAGTGGTTAGAATGCAGTATTGCAAGCTAACTCTGCATTCCACTGCCAGGAGTTCAATCCTGACCGGCTCAAGGTTGACTCAGCCTTCCATCCTTCCAAAATCAGTAAAATGAGGACCCAGATTGTTGGGGGCAACATACTGATTCTGTAAACCATAAACCGCTTAGAACGGGCTGTAAAGTCTATAAAGTATATAAGGTTAAGTGCTATTGCTATTGTCCCAAAGTAGCCTGGCTGACAGCCACAGACATGGAGATGGGACATAGGGTGAAGCAGGAAGAGAAATATTAAAAACTGAGCTTTGTCCTCAGCTTGTACTGCTGCGTTGGCAGCAAGTGGCTGTGGTAGACACACCCTGAAGTACAGTAAGTGCTTAAGTGGAGTAAGAAAATAGTGCTGCCTATTCAACCAGACAAAACAGCTTTATCTGCAGAAGTAATGAAAAACCTGCAACTGCACACATTGTTAACCAAACCAGTAACATGCAGTTAAGAATAACAGAATAACAGAATTGGAAGGGACCTTGGAGGTCTTCTAGTCCAACCACCTTCTCAAGCAGGAGATCCTATACCATTCCAGATAAGTGGCTGTCCAAACTCTTCTTAAAAGCCTCCAGTGATGGAGCACCACAACTTTCTGAAGGCAAGCCATTCCACTGGTTAATTGTTCTCACTGTTAGGAAACTTCTTAGACAGATCCTGGTTCTCCTTCCTAGTTTAGATCACACACAGCACAGCACAACACAGCACTTTTAAGAGTCCCCTTTTTCATGCAGATCTCACCATCTCTTGAAAGAGAATTAAACTCATGTATCTAACAAGTGTGAATAATATCTGGCAAAGGAAGGCAGGTGTGGAGTCTCTTCTGGAACCAAAGGCAAAATGAAGATGCCACCAACTATAGTGTAGGAGGAATCCTTGAAATAGTAAAAGTGACCAACCAGAGCTGAGCAGAACCCAGCCTTGATTGTATCCTCAATCAGGCTGTCAACCAAGCATACAAAATCACTTCCATGTCAAAAATGTTTCAGAAGAGGAAAGTGCTACTGAGAGGAAGGGATATACTATACATACTGCAGGCACACATGGCCATATCCTGAATGGAAGGGAAAGAAAACCTCCCAAGTCTAATAGTCCAGCAGCAGCAACTTTCTGAAGGACTAGACCTGCACCAGAAACTAGATGGCACCAGAAACGAAGCTACTACATTAAACTCTTTCCTTTCTCCTGACCTTCCTCAGTTGTCCCACTTGGCTCAAGGACACTAAGACATAAATTCTTTCACCATTGGGCACCTCATCTTGGAGATTTGTTTTGGGGCCCAGAAAGTTCCACTTCTTTTAATCTTTGGTTTGTCCATAAAAGGCTAGAATGAAGGAGAGAGACTGAACAGCAGCTTATCCATTAACAAGGAATGGTTCATCAATCCTTTGAAGAAGGATTGTGGAATTGTTTGTTGTTTTTCTCTGCAGACGTTCCTCTGCTCTTTATTAATTCTGTTCGCATTTTAGAGTTCTGAAAAACCTGTCTGTGCTGTTGATGGAATATTTGCCTTGTAAATATACAATTAATCCTTTTAGATTCCCTGTTCTTCCTCCTCAACCTCTCCAACTTACATTTCTAGCCTGGAACATTTCTATACTATCTATAATTCTTTTGAATAACAGGAAAGATTAGCAAAATCTTTCTCCTTCCAAATCAATTCGATTCTTTTTCTACAAAGAGCTCTTCATCTGGAATTGAATAGGCTTGAGCACTTTTTAAATACACTGAAAACAAAGCATGCATTGAGCTGGCAGGTGCTAAGTCAGCATTTCAGAACCAGCCTTGCTTGTATGTGGAATAACTGTATGAAATGAGTACAGGAAAGCATCTTGCTTACTTCAGAAACATGTCCCCACTTGTTCACATATGCATTGCAATCAAGATATACTTATATACATGCAGATATGAACACACACAATTTTGATCTGGACTCATGTCTGGTAAATGTAAACAGGTGTGGAATTTGAACTTCTTGCTTCTGCTTTCACTTTTATTTATAATATGCATTCCCTTCCCCATGACCCCAACAATTTTACTCAAAAACTCCAGAAAGGGTTTTTTGTCAATTCAACCAAAAAAAAAAGCGCCTAGCAAAGAAGATGCTCTCAAGCAAAAACACCCAAATATAACAACAAACTAAAATTAGAAGTAACTGAATTCAGTTCTATAAATTAATCATAACATCAGTCCTATAGATTTCAATGCACATAGTAACATAATTCTGTACAGGGATGTGTAGAAGTAAATGAGATCAGTGACATTAGTTTTGGTAAGATTAGTGGTGAACTACATCTTAATCTCTACCCAAGGCATTTTTTTCAGAGATTAATAAATGTTTTCCTTGATAAATTATGATATCTGAAAAATTTGCAATTGGAGGATAACGATGTGCACTTCTATGTCTTACATTTCAAAAAATTGTTAACTAAGGTACAGTATTAGAGAAAAGGCTAAGGCACAATCATTTTCACTAACATACTACCTTTCTATGGGTCATGTGTTTAACTTGACATGATAGCACATTCAGTCACAAGTTAATTACTTTGCCTACAATTTGTTATATCCCTGATTTATTCTAAGTTTTATACAACATCCATGGCTGATAGATTTTGCAAGAATGAGGAGAGCTGTTGCTTTTTTCTTGGTAGCTAAAATGGAGAAGCAAGAGCATATAAAAGAATGCAACATATTTTTAAAAACAATTACCGTATTTTTCAGAGTATAAGACGCACCTTTTTACCCTCAAAAAGAGGGTGAAAACTTGGGTGCATCTTATACACCGAATGTAGCCCCACCCAGCCACCCCCACTCTTTGGCCTCTGCCTGCCAGCAATTTACCTCTTTGCAGCAAACAGGGCAAAGCACAAGAAGAGCACAAGAAGAGATAAACTGCCTCCCGACTTACAGCTGACGGAGGCTTGCAAGCCACATGGTAAAATGAAATTAACTACAGTGGCTGTAATGTGACAAATTGCTGGGAGACAAACTGCTGGCAATATTAGACTGCTGAAATTGCAAGAAGGCAAGCTATAGCTGCTATGGCTTAGAGCTAGAGCTCTTGCCTCACAATCAGGAGGTTGTGAGTTCTATCCTAGGTAGAGGCAGATTCTGTTAATATGTTATTTTGTTAAATGTTTGTAGAGTGTTCAAATTATTAGACTTATTTTTTAAAGACTGCTTTATTATTGTTCTAGAAAACTTAACAAAATGAAGAAGCTTTTTAAAATAAATGCTTGCTCTGAAGAGGCCCAGTGCTATTGTATCTTCTTTTAAATAGCAGATAATACTTCCAGAAAGCCACATCAATTTTAAAGATCTGTAAAAGTATAATCTGAAATGTCCTGTTTTAGTATTAAGTATTAGTATTAAAAGAAGGCAGCTGTGAAACCCTGACTTAGTCATGTTTGGAGTAGATCTATTTAAATAATTGGGAGGAGTTAGTGTGATTACATTTAAGAAAATTTTCTGGGATTAATATACTGACATAAATGTACATTTCTCCAATTCTTTGCCATTTCTATGGGTCAGGCACACATGCACAGAAATACACAGCAGTGTATATCATCTGTACTGTTTGCTGTTTGGCAAATTGCTGGGAGGCAGAGGCCTTTTTTCCTTGTTTTCCTCCCCCAAAACTAAGGTGCGTCTTATACTCCGGTGCGTCTTATACTCCGAAAAATACGGTAATCAGAGTAAATGGTCAGGATCCAATAAACTCTCCATGAAGCTTTTTTTGCAAAAAGTGGGTATGCCTCAGTTCAAATGTGAAAGAATTTTTAAAAACCACCCCTAATCTTCACTAATCACAGATACTCATTGATTTCTCATTGTCGAAGGGCAGGGTATTCAATTCTATTACAGCTGAGGATCTCATAAAAGTCAGGGGATCATTTGACTTAACTGAGAAATGAAAGGTCAACATGAAACCCTGTTGAAATGGAAGGTAGCCTCATCTTTCTGGATTAGAGGATTTCAAAGATTTTTATAACCAAAAAAGGCAATTATTACATACACATGTTCATAAACTTAGATGTCTTTGCCCGCACGAGCAAAATAAGTTTTCCAATGAAATGTTCAGGGTGAAAGAGAAACAAAAGAGCTGGCTGTTCCCATTTTAAAACAACTTGATTCCAGTATGCAATGCAAGCCAACCACTGAAAGGAGAACTGGCAATCATTACGAGGCATGCTGTGCCAGGCTATTTGCGGAGATAAAAATTCTAGATCAAGAGCTTAGGGATTGGAACCCAAGAATGTCACCATCATCAGTTTCCCTCCTTGATCTTACCTTTTTCAATATGCATGCATAAATATACCTTATTTCAGATCAAAGAAACCCATGCTGCTCTGAAACTTTGTTTACAGACCCTGGTGGAACAGGCTTTGCAAGCAGTGAGACACCTCCATTGCCTACTTTTGTTTCAATTCCATGCCAAATAAAAATGCAAATGGATAAGAATTTTATACTCTGTTAAGTCCTTAAAACATTCTGTTAAGTCCTTAAAATGAATATGAATACAGAGTATAAAATTCTTATCCATTTGGAAAAGATAAAAGAAAGGCCAAAAATATCCCTTCTTTGTCTTTCAATTGCTAGACCACATTCCTGAGCTGGTTGGCGACCATCCTAACAAAATATGTGCAAATGCAAAGTGTTCTTAAAGAAATACTGCCTTATGTGGAAGAGATGGTCTGACCACTAGCTCTTACTCCATCTTCTTAGCCCTAAGAATAAAATTCAAGTATAGGAATTGAACTGTTGTAAGTCCGAGTCCCTTCTCATGAGAAGGCCTATTCTGAGATATCCGCTGTAAATCAGCAACCTCCTTGTTTAATTCAGAGAAACAGGATCTTATACACACATAACTGAGAGTTTATGCACTGTAGAAAAATTCTTTGTATGTCTAATCATTCTTGGCCAATAAAGAATATTCCAATACACACACACACCAAGGGCCAACTTACTTACCCTGTGTTAGAGAAAGCATGACAAAGGAACAGAAAATAGAGGCAGTTCTTCTCATACTGAAGCAGGGCCCCTGCTTCAATTCCAAGGAAGAAGGTGGTTTCCAGCCTGTAACACTCCAGTTTTGCTTCAGTAAAAATCTAGGAGCATGCAAAATAAATTTTTAACAAGGCAGCCACTTCCTGGCAGCTTCCTGGAAGAATGTGATCCAACAGGTTTGCCCACCTGATCTGTTCTCTGCCGTCCCCTCCAATAACCACACCTTACTAGTCGTCTGTCCCTTGCTAGCCTGGTCAGTCTTGGGCGTCACACTCACCTACGATTGAGCAAGAATTGTGTACCATTTCTCAGAACAAGGTGCTCCTTCCAAGGAGGCAAGAAAAAATAAATTAGTGCTAGTCTGGATGCAGAAATATGGTACCTGCGTTATCAACTTTCCCCTATCAGGTGCTCTCAGATGCCAAACAAGAAAAGACATAGAATGGCGGGTATAGAATGTTTGCAGTGCCATTCATTGGGGAATCAATGGAAAACTTTGTATAACTACCACAAACAATGAATAAGATTTTTTTATATTTGTCTAGTTCATAATGGGAAATTTACTTTTCTTCAGCAGCACTACCAGTATAGAGCAGATTTCAGCAGTTATTCCAGTTTACTTTCTCGATTCAACAGTTTATTTTTCCAGGAATTACCCAAGGAGGTATTTGCTGTATCTTTTTTTAATGTCCCCATTTTTTTCTACCCAGATTCAAAAACCACTAATGTGTCACATTCTAAGGTAATTAGAATGTCTGCATTTAAATCATCAAGTTTGACTACCACTACAGAAAGCAGAAGAATGTTGAGATACAGAGCAAAGGAGGTTCTAAAAAAAATAACAAAAAGAAACCCAATGAAAAGATGATATGGTAAATTAATTGAAGAAAAGTCGTTGCCACTTCCTACAAACTTTGTCCCCTTGTTCAGCATTCTCAATCTGGTATTCTCTAAAGCAGGGCTGTCAAACTCACAGCCCCCCCCCCAGGCCAGATGCGTCACATACAGGAACTGCCCCCATCCGATTTAGCAAATGGGGGGAAAGTCCTGATATGTCACGTGACAATGCCGTGACAACCCAAATTTGACACCCCTGCTTTAGAGGCACTGGAAACTCCCACAATTTACAGTTGTGCTCCAGTACTTTTGGAGGTACCAAGCTGAATAATGGTGCCCTAATTTCCATATGCCTTTCAATGAGATGTAGGATTCCCAAGCACTGTGAGCTGTGTCCTTCTATCATAAAGCATAAATAAATCAACAAATAAAAATGGCAATGTGCTCTGTCAGTTGCAGCACTGCAATATTCAAATTTTAAACATTTAAAATTAAAAAAAAACCCTTCTCAAACCTCATGAAATTTCATTCTTATATGAAATCCTAGATGGAAAGATTACTAAAGTCTTATGTAACTTGGTAACTTAATGAGATTTCTGGTGGTTTTGATCTATTATTATTATTATTATCATGGGTGGTTGGACAATCAGTCTGATGTTTAATTGGATTTGGCATATTTGTTCACTTGTTGAGTCTCTTCCAAGAACCTGGGATAGGCAGATGTTCTTGTTTGAATAATTGTTAGTAGTATTCGTATTTTCATTTCTGGTGTACAGGAACCATCTTCAAAGCAGATTCCAGAGCCAATGCATTAAAGGGTTTTTGTGTAAATGATGTGATTAGATTTGGACTGAATAGAAGCTGCGAGCTGCCAGCAGATTAAAGGAATTCATGATCTTACTGTTGAGACATAAGTACAGTAACATGTTTTGCATCTGCCAGTTGATCATAGTTGATTTTTTTTAATGACTTTATCCTTTCACTGTACTGGATTTAATTTGCAGCCGGACTCTGTATAGTAATTAGCTGTTGTGCAGCTCAAAAGGGATATGCATATGAATGGGACCATGTTCACATTTCTTTTATTTGTGTGTGTGTGTGTGTGTGTGTGTGTGTGTGTGTGTGTGTGTGTGTGTGTGTGTGTGTGTGTAATTTTATTAAAACTTTAAGCAAGAAGATAAAAGTTAACACAAACTAATATTCAAACTGATATTCAAATTGGATTCAGGTTAATCTGAATACTTCTCTAATATACAGTACATGCATATACAAAAATGTATATAAACAAAATGTAGTTCGAGCAAGAAGTACCAACAGTGACCCTAGAAATCTGTTGAAAACCTCTGGAACATTCCAAAAGTAGCAATAGCAATAGCAATAGCACTTAGACTTATATACCGCTTCATAGTGCTTTACAGCCCTCTCTAAGCGGTTTACAGAGTTCAGCATATTGCCCCCAACAATCTGGGTCCTCATTTTACCGACCTCAGAAGGATGGAAGGCTGAGTCAACCTTGAGCCGGTGAGATTTGAACAGCTGAACTGCTGAACTAGCAGTCAGCTGAAGTAGGTTGCAGTGCTGCTTTTAACCACTGCGCCACCTCGGCTCACTAAATATCTGGATCTTAGCCTCAGTGGGGGGGGGAGAGAATCCCCACATTTATTGCCAGTGAATCCAACAGTTACCAGTCTCACCAATGGCATACCTAATTAATCTCGAAAGTGTCTAACCACCTTTACTCTGGTACATGCCCTGCCCTTGAAGACTGATACAGAAAAACTCTCCACTGGGAGAGACAATGCACCTGTGACTCTGAACAGAAAGAAGAATCTATTTAAATCTATTTAAATCTATTTAAATAAATAAGAAACAACAGACTCCTCCAGTGCTTGTATTACCAACACATTCATCACAGCCTCATCTCACCATTACTGCATAAATACCCAGGTTGCAGAGGACAATTCTACACCTTCCTGCAGCTTGCCCATACTAAGCCCGCTGCAACATATAATGTTGCCAGGTTTCTGCAGCAGCACTTAAAATCCATCAGATGACCTGTGCCATAAACTACTCTTAACAAGCATCTGGCCATGATTCAAGAGTGTTTTGTATTGTGACAGATATAGTTTGCCATGCATTAACTTTTCAGCTCCCCTATTTCCATCTAATGTTCCTATCCTTCCCTTTATATTCTTTTTAGATTCATTGTGTGTGTGTGTGTGTGTGTGTGTGTGTTTCAGCTTTTTGAAAATTACATCGTGATGTATCTTTTATAGATACTTCTTATATCTTTATGTTTAGCTTTTTAAAAATTAGTAATTATTTGTACCCACCATGCTTATGGTGGTTTACGAATAAGTATTTGATTGCCGAGTTCTTCATAATTGCACTGAGGTGAAAAAACCAACAACATTACAGTCAGAAATTCCTTTATAACCCATATATTTGGCCCTAATTTTGCTCTTTATATAAAGTGTAGCCCAAGTTATTTTTCTAAATTAGAAATTAACATAATTATTTTGGGAGCCAGCAGGGAAATTAGTTATTTAAGTGCTAATCCAACCCTCAAATATATTAGTATTAGCACATACAGTATTTCTTTATTTATTTAACTCTTTGCTCCCACTAAGGAGTATACAAAATCATTTAGACGGTTTTTTTAATATCAAGATGGGATTCAAGACTAATTCCAAAGCCATCTTGTGATTTAATGGGTGAATGGGGATTTGAACTGTTGTCTTCTTGAATCAGGTCCAACACCAAGAAAGCCATGCATTTACTAACTGATAAGGAAATATGACTTAGGCAATTTTGGACGTATTTCCTTATTACAGTTGAGCAATATCAAAATCCTGACCTAACTTCCAGTACATATTGAGAAGATAAATGTTATGGCTTCTGCAGTATAAAAAAACTGTTTTAACATGCTTGCTTCCAGAGAAATCTCAGACTTACCCCCCTGCTTAATTAAGTGATCAATTGCTATTGAATTGGATGAAGGATACAACCTAGAAATGTATGATTTCGTTACTTGTAAATAATTTATCTGCCCTAGGAAAGAATTTACACAGAGGTAAGATAAAACTGGAGAAAGAAACATAATAAAGAAAATTTTCTAAAGTACTTTTCTCCAACTAAGTTGACATCCATTTCACACTTTCTTAAGTGCAATAATCATTAAAATACAGTTACACTTTTGAATAAAGGTACAGAGGATTGTATTTATTTCCTGCAGAGTAAACATTGAACTTCATGATACTTACTTCTGATTAACCATTAAGGGCGTGCAGTATTTAGAGAAGCACTTTGATTAATTAGAATTTCTGAATAAATTGGAATCAAACATCTCTGAATTGATTCTGAAATAGTTGCCCCTATTTCAGTGATTTGGCAATGCTAACAGATGCCCAAATGTACTTTTTTACAAATGAATTCAAAACTCCAAATAGAATTATTAAAATTATTGGTTTGTGAATATAGATAAAATCAACTTTCCAAATCACAATGAAAGCCCAAATTAGGTTTCTAGATAGCTAAATAGACAAAAGAAGACATGGACAATTGGAAAGATGGACAAATGGTTAAAAGACACCCTTTAAATGAATTTACTTTTTCCAACATAAAAAAGACTGGTTTTTTTCAATCACAATATTTTTCCATAATTTTTATTTTTAAGAACATGTACGATCATGTAGAATCAACAACGATCATGTAGAATCAACAACGATCATGTAGAATCAACAACAATGTGTTTTCCACATAGCAAAATTCAATGAGTCTTGTGTTCTACAGACTACAATGTCCATTGATTTGAAGGGACTGGATTGAGGTTGAGAGCTGGAATTAGAAAATAAATTAAACAATAGAGCCTAAGTCTAAGCTATTGAGACCATTAATGGATTAGGGAAAGAAAGAAGCAGACAATTTACATATACAAAAAACAAAATGTACATATAAAATATACAAAAGTTTGAATGATTTCAAGCCAGACAATATCTGATTTTAAGAATATACCTGCTGGAGGGAGAACATGAGGACAAAAAGGATGACATTCCTCCTTTTATTGGACATCTGGTAACCTTAGACCATATGTTGGGTCCCTGTAATAAATAACAAAATGCTGTACTATATGAAATATAAAATACTTTTTTTCTGAAGTATGATCAGCCATAGTATATGTTTATTATACACATAAAGTAAAACTGTAAAGCAGAATCTATGTTAAAGCTAAATGCAATTTTTATGTATAAAATAGCAAATGGGATATTATACATGCATAGAAGCCTACAGTGCAACCAGTGGTGAAATTCAAATTTTTTTACTACCGGTTCTGTGGGAGTGGCTTGGTGGGCATGGCTTGGTGGGCATGGCAGGGGAAGGATACTGCAAAATCCCCATTCCCTCCCCACTCCTGGGGGAAGGATATTGCAAATTCTCCATTCCCAACCCACTCTGGGGCCAGCCAGAAGTGGTATTTGCCGGTTCTCCGAATTACTCAAAATTTCTGCTACCGGTTCTCCAAACTACTCAAAATTTCCGCTACCGGTTCTCCAGGACCTTTCAGAACCTGCTGGATTTCACCCCTGACAATAAAATCCAGAGAACACCTGGTATTAGAAGGTTTCAATTGTCAGTGCTTTTCATATTTGCAACTGTGAGGAAAATATAATGGTGGCCTGCAATTCTTTGGTGTTGATGTTGTACCCTTCACCTGCCCTTCTAGCCAGTAAAGATGGGTTCAATATTGGCATTAAGAGTCTGTTTCTAGTATAAAGGGAAATTTGTAATCAGCATGTGTGTACTGATGGTGGTAGCTGAAATGTCGGTGTTGGTACATGGTTCCTTTTTTCCCATACCATAGTTCCTTATATTTCGGGATGAGAGGAGCTATGGCTGTGGGAAATGGGGAACTAGTAAAAATGTTGAAATGTGGTGTGCTGGAATGTGGGAAAAATCCCAAAAGTTCTGTGTTTGTGGTTTTAAGGTATATAAGGTAATGAAGTTTGAGTCAGGGCAAGTTGGTCCAAAGCCATATCTTGTAGCTGCTTGTCTGATTGACCCTACTTGCAATGTGATTAATGTAAGTGCTTTATGTTTTTGTGCTTTAAATTCTAATAAACCTCTGAATCCAAAAGTGAGACTTTTGTGCTGTGCTGTCTCTTAAATTTTTAGTAAGTGCAGCTATGCTCATAATTTGGAATTTCCCCCGATACACACACAGAGAGATTTAAAACTGATTAAGAAATTGTATGATTTCAAATATAAAACTATTTTTTGAAATGGAACTGTGTAGAAACAATGAAATTGCTAAAATGTATAATTTTTTCTTAAATTTGGAAACAGAAGATGAACTGGTACATACCATTAAAATGGTACAATAAACTGGGCAAAAAAATTCAATATAGCATATCAATTGATCAATGGGTAAACATGAGATAAGAGGACTGAAATTTACTTTAGGCTTTAACCTGAAAGAGAGTTTCTATAAAATGATGTATAGATTATATTTATCCCCAGATAAATTGGATAAAATGTATAAAGGATCCTCAAATAATTGTTGGAAATGTAAGACTCACATATGAACCTTTTATCACCTTTGGCAGACTTGTAAAAGAGTTAAAATATATTGGAGGGAAATTAGTAATGTACCATATTTTTTGGGGTATAAGACGCACCTTAGTTTTTGGGGAGGAAAATAGGGGGGGGGAATCTACCTACCAGGTATTCATCTGGCTAGCGTCCTTAGTCTGGTCAGCTTTAGCACATTATTTTATCCCCTGGTTAGGGCTGAAAAAAACCTTTTTCAGAGGGAATAGCAATGAAAATAAGCCTGCAAAGACTTAGGGCTGGGAAAAAACTTCTTCTGAGGGAGTAGGAATGAAAAAATCCTGCAAGCTGGGAAGATTGTTAGCACCTTGCTAGGGCTGAAAAAACCTTTTTCAGAGGGAATAGCAATGAAAACAAGCCTGCAAAGACTTAGGACTGGGGAAAAACTTCTTCGGTGTAGCAATGAAAAAATCCTGCAAGCCGGGAAGATTGTTAGCACCTCGTTAGGGCTGGGGAAAAAGCTTCGAAAAAGTTACATTCAGACTATAAGACGCACCCAAATTTTCAGCCTCTTTTAGGGGGGAAAAGGTGCGTCTTATACTCTGAAAAATACGGTAATTCCAAAAAAAAATTAAATTAATGTACAAATTTAGACCAGAAACTTTTTTGTTAGGACTTATGGATAAAACAGTGGGAAAATCAAATGTTTTATTTTTATATATGATAACTGCAGCATGACTTTTATATGATCAGAATTGGAAAGTTCTTATAATACCCACAATAGAGGAATAGTTAATAAAGATGACAGAACTGGCAATGATGGCTAAATTAATGGCCCTTGGGAGATAAAAATCATTGAAAAAAATTATCTATAATTGGAAGCTATTTACAGACTTTTTTCAGGAGATAGAGAAAAATCAAATTTGAACATATGGATTTGATGAATGTTAAAATTTAAAAAGGGAAAAAAGAATTTTTTTACTAACCCCTTTTTGGGGAGGGGGAGAATGGACATTTTATTGTAGTCTTAAACTAAGAATAAGTGTTCTATATATCAATGAAAGAAGAAGTTGGATTATTCTTTGTATATACAGTATTTTTGTTTTCCTTTCCTTTTTTACATACTGTTTCATACTTTTATCCCTATTCTCTTTTTACTCTTTATCACTACTTTTGGTGATTAGTTTATGTTGTTTGTTCTATGTATGCTTTGTAAAATGTAATAAAATTATTTGAAACAAAAAATAATGTTGCCTAAATTTGCAACAGGGAAGTGCATGATGATCTAATCCAAGCAGAGACTACCATTACAGAATCCAGGCTCTTGGTCAAAAAATCCAGGAACAATCCACACAAAAGGGATTTTTAAAAACTCAGTTGGTGCCAATGGAATTTTTTTTAATGAATACAATACAGCAATTCAGAGCAAATGATGCTTAAACGAAATGGAGAGGAGAAAGGAATAGACTTTCCCATATTAAACATCACAATTTGCGAGAGTAAGTTAGTTAGCTAGTTTCTATAGATAGTTAACTAGCTAGTTAGTCAGTAAGTTTAAAAACCAGAATGGTACAGGCATGCAGGTGCAGAAGAAGGATTTCATTAGTGATGTTGCCAGGATGATATATTTAAAGACGGTTTATGTAACATCACAGAATTTCTGGATTGAAATTCAAGGTTGCCCAGTGATACATACTGTATAAAAGTCAAAACTCTGAAAGGGCCAAACTTCCATCCATCCATCCATCTTCTGTACATTTAGACACTTTGATTCCCATTTCCCTCAATGATTTTTTTTTAACTTTTTCAAAATATTTTGACCCAGAGATATTGATTTTCATTTTAACTGTATAAACAGACAAGGGGAATACAATCTGACACATATGATGCACTGTTTTCATTATTGTAGTCCATTATATAATTTAACTGAATAAAAATGCAAATTGCAAATTTGCAAATGCAAATATTTAAAAAGTAAATACCGTATTTTTCGGAGTATAAGACGCACCAGAGTATAAGATGCACCTTAGTTTTTGGGGAGGAAAATGGGGGGGAATCTGCCTACCAGGTATTCATCTGGCTAGCGTCCTTAGTCTGGTCAGCTTCAGCACATTATTTTATCCCCTGGTTAGGACTTTAAAAAACCTTCTTCGGAGAGAGTAACAATGAAAGAGCCTACAAGCCGGTAAGAGCTGGTAAGATAGTTAACACCTGGTTAGGGCTAGAAAAAAACTTATCCGGAGCAAGTACAGCAATGAAAAAAACCCTGCAAAGACTTAGGGCTGGAAAACCCTTCTTCGGAGAGAGTAACAATGAAAGAGCCTGCAAGCCAGTAAGAGCTGGGAAGATCGTTAGAACCTGGTTAGGGCTAGAAAAAAACTTTTTCGGAGCAAGTAGAGCAATGAAAAAACCCCTGCAAAGACTTAGGGCTGGAAAAACATTCTTTGGAGAGAGTAACAATGAAAAGAGCCTGCAAGGTAAGAGCTGGGAAGATTGTTAGCACCTAGTTAGGGCTGGAAAAAAAGCTCCGAAAAAGCTACATTCAGAGTATAAGACGCACCCAAATTTTCAGCCACTTTTAGGGAGGAAAAAGGTGCATCTTATACTCCAAAAAATACGATACACTCCTACATATATCACTTCCTCAAATATCTAAAATTAGAAACAGGTGCATCGGATCAGGTGCAAATACTTAGAACAGTTAAAATTGCTCTCAGAATCATCTGATTTTTTTCTAAATATGTTTTACTTCATTTGAGTTTTGTGTTATGTTTTATTTATAGATATGGGGGAAATTGGGCAATGATCAACCATAGAGAAACAAAATCAGCATGACACATTGCTGAAGCATTACTTACACTCACAGCTCCTTGGAATTGACATCAGAAGCAACAAGAAGATTATTCCTTTCTTGGCCATGAGCCCAATCTCTTCATTAACATGCAGAAATTCCAGTGATTAAAAAAGATCAGTCATACATATACAATAGAAAGGCACTCAAGGTCACAGACAGATCCAAGAAGCTGACTTTACCTAAAGGCAGGAATCCAGCTAAATATGGATTTATTTAAATATGGACATAGGAAAGATAAAAAAAAACAATTTCTAAACCATGTAAACCCAAACTGACTCTCAGGGAAGGAGCTCAGAACTTCTGGTGTTCTCCTTGTTACCAAGCAACATAAAGATTTCCCAATGTTCCATTTTTAAATATACTAAGGATTTACTCCTGTGTATTTAGGAATCCTAGATAGAGCCGAGATGGCGCAGCGGTTAGAGGCAGTACTGCAGGCCACTTTAGCTGACTGTGATCCACAGGTCAGTAGTTCAAATCTCACCGGCTCAAGGTTGACTCAGCCTTCCATCCTTCCGAGGTAGGTAAAATGAGGACCCAGATTGTTGGGGGCAATATAAATATACATTGCTTACTGGTGTAAACCGCTTAGAGAGTGCTTGCACTGTGAGGCAGTATATAAATCTCACAAATAAATAAATAAATAAAACATTATTGATTATGTGCCACCAAGACATTGTCAATTCTTAGCAACCATATAGATTTTCTCCATAACAATCTATCCCTAATCTGGTCTTCGAAGTTTATCAACAGTACACCCATTACCATTGTAACGAAATGCATCTCCTTCTACTAGTTATTTTCTTCTTCTCTTTCTCATCATTAGAGTCTTCTTCAGAGAACTAGATCTTCTAGATGTCTAGTTTAATGAAAAGAAGGACTAGGGGTGACATGATAGCAGTGTTCCAATATCTCAGGGGTTGCCACAAAGAAGAGGGAGTCAAACTATTCTCCAAAGCACCTGAGGGTAGAACAAGAAGCAATGGGTGGAAACTAATCAAGGAGAGAAGCAACTTAGAACTAAGGAGAAATTTCCTGACAGTTAGAACAATTAATCAGTGGACAAGCTTGCCTCCAGAAGTTGTGAATGCTCCAACACTGGAAGTTTTTAAGAAGATGTTGGATAACCATTTGTCTGAAGTGGTGTAGGGTTTCCTGCCTAAGCAGGGGGTTGGACTAGAAGACCTCCAAGGTCCCTTCCAACTCTGTTATTCTATTCTATTCATTTCACCTTTATTAGAACCCCTCTTTCTTGCCAGGGGACTCATACAAAGCATACTGTAATATTATAACCTTACTAAACTTGTCCTTCCAGGATCCTGGGTCTTGTTCCCACCAAACACCATGCAATCTGTTCCAGCGTCTCTACAAAATTTGAGAAAATAAAAAGGTCTTTGTTTGATTAAAAATGATGCTAAAATGGGTTCATTGATCCTCTGGAAATTCCATAATTAAAGTACAACCATAGAAAAATTTATTTCCCTAGTTGAGACCTACTTCATCTCCCCTTTTGGATTGGGGAGATCTGGAGGAGGTCACAGTTGATACATATGGGAGAATGCATTTCTTCAAACAGTGAAGTGTGAGTTGAATTCAGATCAGTTCACTATTTTCTGTTTAATTTCAATGAATGTGAACAAAGTAAAATCTCCTTTAAGTTGAGTGTAATCTTTGTGATTTTATGGAAAGATCTGGGTGTAGTTTTCTTGGCAACTATGGAGAAATTGTTTGTCACTGCCTTCTTCCGAAATTCATTCCTTCTTTACTTTCCAGTCTAGAGTAACCAGGTCCTATGAGTGATCCCTCTGTATTAAAAATTTTTGCTTATGTATCTTTGTTTTACTTTGGCAATTATTTCATCAAAATACTTCATGTTTAAAACATATTATCCTCCCTGAGAACATGACGCTCTGGAATCTTAAATACATATCATTTTTCTTTAAATCAGTGTCTGGGGGGGGAAATATATTCTTCTTTTACAGACAAAAACAATATCCAAAGATTCTATTGTTAGTTTAGCAGGGCAAAGAATTCACGTAAATAACTAACACATTTCCATGTCAAGGCTTGCACATTATTTGTTTAATGGGATTTTCTGAACCTTGAGCAGGAAAGGAACATGTATTTAAGCCATCTGAACCATAAGCAAGTATTGTCTATTTCAGAGAGCTAGACTGGCTTCAACAAGAGTTCTTTTATATTCTTCCTAATCCTAATCTAACATTTATTTATAGTCATATCGAATGTTTAAAAAGCATTCATGAGCAAACTAAAACACCATCTTCCTTTTCAATCCATATAACTTCTCATATCTATTACTTATATTAACCTTATTTCCCTTCACAAAGTGTTGTGTACCTCAGAATCAAATTGTAATAATCCCTTATTTCATGATCCTTCCTGGTCAGAGTTCTACAAATACAAAATACTAAAGTGTGAAGTTAGTGTGAAGGAAAAAAAATATGAAGGTAGCTATGACTTTCTTCTTCTCAAAATGATATTCAGCTATTACATTTTTTTACACAGGATTTTCCTTAATTTGTCACAATTCAAAGGCAGAATAGGTTTCGGCCATCAGGGCAGCACAGTTGATACCTGCATATTTTTCTATCAAGTCAAGAAATGGTGGAAAGCACATTAATTCAGCTGTGAAGAATAAATCTCCAATATTGAGCCAGTCGAACAATATCAAAATATGTTATCTCATTGTTCAAAACAGGAGGGTAGTGTTTTTAGGATGAGTAACATGTAACGCTACCATAAGTTTTGGTATGTACTGGCGATTCTGGGTGTTTATAACCCAGAGCAAATCGCTGGCAATATCTTCATTTCCACTAGATCCTGAAGGAAGCAGGTAAGAAGGGGCATTGATGTACAGTATTTGGAGAGTGACATTGTTAAAGAATAGTGAGAGGTCCAAAGAAGCAAAATAGTCATTAGATGGTAGACACTTGATTTTCTTCTTTTAGAAGTAGCTTCAGCATGTGAATCTAATCCTTCCCAGTAACATCAGTTCAAGAGGGAATATTTAAACAAAGGGGTGGAAAACGTCTTCCAGAAAGAGGCTATATTTTACCACCATTCTATCTTTGTGTATGAGGATGTATAGCACATGTTTCTGATTCAAAAAAAAAAGGAAGAAGAAATTGTATGAAAACTGAGGTAGGTTACAAAAGAAAGAGGTCATCAACTGAAAATATACCCTCTCTTCCAAAAGAAATTATTGGTTAATTTTTGACAACAGATTTAGACCTTCTACTAATCTTGCCAATATACAACCAATGTATTGTGAAAATCCTGAAAAGAGTTAATTCAGTAATTGAGCTATATATTTAGTTAACAAGTTAGAGTAATTAGACAATATACAGTATGCCTTATCCGAGGCACCAAAGGTTGATGAGAAAAGTCACAAGATCTGGATTTGTTTAAACTTGAAAGAACAAATGGAATGGGGGCCATGAAAGTGGTCATCAAATAACTGAAAAGTTATCACATACAAGAAAGTGGAACAAAGTTGTTTGCTATTGCTCCAGAGGGTAGAACGTGCGACCAACAGATAAAAATGGTAAGAAAGTAGGTTTCATTTAAATCTCAAAAAGAACTTTTAATTATTGAGCTGTTTAATGGTAAGACAGCCTCAACAGTCAGGAGCTGATTTTTGCTGGAGTCATTTAAGAAAAGAGTTAATAACCATCAGTCAGAGATAATGAAACTGCAAAAAGATAAGCTGGAAGACACTGTCTAGTGGTGGTAACAGCCCACTGCCAGACTTAAATCACATCACTAAAATTAACAGTAGAGGACATCTATTTGAGATCCTGTGTGATATAGTAACTCTGTAGAAAGCCAGATTGATCTGAAAGCAACAGCTTTCTCAAATTCTTATGGAAAGAAATTGATTTAAGGATGACAAGCTGTATCATCTTGAGCTCTTAGAGAAAAAGTAGGATATAAATATAGGGATCATGTGTCCTTCTTTTTATAAAGCTCTGTCCTTTATTGCAGATAGCTGTCTTCAAATTTATTTCATTTAATTATTTATTTTCTTGGTTTTGCTCCTGAATTTTCTTTTATGAAGCAAAGTTATATACAGTTTATTTAGTCCTCTTCAGATTTGTCAGTTTTTCAGGTTGTCCTTTCTTTCTTTCTTCCAAGAAAATATGTTCTCTCTAGATATAAATCTAAAGAAAAATAAATCTCTAAGATTATTGTCCTTTTTTCCTATTGTGTTTCTTCCATTGTTATCCAAATTCTATGTAAGAGACTAGCACTTGTGTGATTGAAAAGATACTTCCAGGATTCTAAAAAAAGATTCAGGATTTTAATTCAGATGGTCTGCAGCCTAGGTCCATGTAGGTTTCAAGCCATTTTGCCAACTTCACCATAATTTGTTCTGATTATGTAGGAGAAGGAATGGCAGAGTTGGGTGGAGGGGTGAAAAGAGGTATCAGCCTAGAATCTCTACATAGCCACTAACAAAGTCCACCTCACTCCACTCCACTTGTGTGCTATTGTTCCTTATCTAACTCTAATCAGACACTGAACATTAGTTGAAAAGATTTCTGTGCATAGGCTTTTAGCAATAAATCAATTGCAGATATCACCAGATTGTCCCTTAGAGTCCCTGCCTTAATCTAGAGGCATGCGGCCTGCCGAAGCCATTAATCCAGCCCGCGCAGGACCACAAGGCTACCCCGCCCACATTGCCCCACCTACCCTTCAGCCAAGTGCAGGATTTACCTTCGTGAGCCCCGCGGGCTGGAACTGAAAGGTAAGGCCAACAAATTTATTAACAATGCTGCACGAGCCGTAGTGGGTGTGCCAAGATACACCCACGTAACACCTATTCTTCGCTAGCTGCATTGGTTGCCCATTAGTCTCTGGGTGCAATTTAAGGCATTGGTTTTAACCTTTAAAGCCCCACATGGCTTAGAGCCAGGTTACCTCCTGGACCGTATCCTACCGCATACCTCCCTTCGACCCGTTAGGTCCCACAGAGTTGGTCTCCTCCAGGTCCCATCAACCAAGCAATGCCAGTTGGTGGGACCGCGGGGGAGGGCCTTCTCTGTGGAAGCCCTGTCTCTCTGGAACCAACTCCCTCCAGAGATCCGGATTATCCCCACCCTACTGGCCTTCCGTAAAGCCGTGAAAACATGGTTCTTCCTGCAGGCGGGGTGAAATTAAGATCAATGCCCCATGTGTGAATGATGATCTGTTTTTAAATTTTTAAATTTTGTAATTTTTAAATCATTGATATCGTTTTTATAAATTGTTTTTGAATTATGTTGTACGCCGCCCTGAGTCCTACAGGAGTTGGGAGGTATATAAAAACCAAATAAATTAATTAATTAATAATAAATTTTGGCCTGCAGAGACATTCTGGAGACGGGGGAGGTGAAAAACGGGGCGCACAGATGTTCCAGGAGACCAAAAATGGGCGAAAACGGCCTGTTTTTCACTTCACCTGCCTCCAGAAGTTACTGTAGATAAAGAGAGATAGACACAGAGAGAGAGGGGGGGGAGGGAGAGAGGGAGAGAGGGAGAGAGGGAGAGAGGGAGAGACAGAAAGAGAGAAAGAGAGAGAGAAGAGAGACAGAGAGATTTCTCAAGCTCCTTGGGGCTGAGAAGAATTGCTGCAAAACTGAGTTTCCTGAAGTGGACCACTAGATTCCTAAACAACTGAAAAAATGATCTAGTAAAAAGAAAAGTCAACCAAAAAAGCAACATGCAAACAAAAGCAAACAAAACACCCCCAGGAGCAAAACAAATTAAAGTTTAATTTGTGTGCATTGTTTAATGGACTGTTAAATTAGCCACGCCCATCTAGTCACATGACCTAGCCATGCCCACCTAGCCGATCTGGGCCCCCAACAGTCTGCGGGACCGTGAATTGGCCCCCTGTTTAAAAAGGTTGAGGATCCCTGATCTAAAGGCCGTAAAGAATGGACATTTCTAGATTTTAATGCCTATTCTCTATGTTACAGCTTTAATGCCTATTCTCTATGTTACAGCTTACTAAACCAATACCAAAAGATTGAGATTGAAACAGTACAACTGTTGTCCCAAAGTGACTGGAACTGAACTACTTTGGAGGGCTTTCAGATTACAGCAGAAGATAACTATGACTTTTTCACCTATTGTACTCATTGTCTGGTTTCTTCATCTGACTAGATTGCAAGGTGAGAAAAGATGTTGGGGAGGTATTTGGGGGAGGCTGTTTTTAAGAATGTGTACATCCCCCCCTTTTAAATCCCCCATGGCTTTCAAAGGAAATAAAGATGGGTGTGAGATAAGTGGTAAATACATGATGTGGCAGAAATGCACAAAGGAAAATCACAAAGTCAAGTTGGTAACTGCAACTTTGCAATTGAAGCCACATCTTGATGTGTATAAAAATAAAAAAGAATGGGTCTTTGATTATATTTCCATACCTGTAATCTTGACTATTTGATCCCCCAACCTCAGACATTCCTGCTCTTTTAACATACTTTTAATTCTTAAATATTTTAATGGTCCTGATTTTAATTTAGGGTCTTTGTTTTAACTGTATTATTGTTATAATACTTTTATTCATGTTCTTTTATTGTTGAACATAAAGAAATGTATCATGAGCACTTCTACAAACAAAAGATCAGGATATAAATTTAATAATGCGTAAAATAATAACATTGCAATTTCATCACAGCATTTCTTCCTAGAAATTCCTCTTTTACACACTCATCAAACCTAGACCTGATTAGCTTCAACCGAAATGACATAGCACATACTATTAAACCATAGTATGTTGTGACAATATCTATTGTAAACAGAAATGTGGAAAAACAATTATCGTTTCCCAGGCAAGGGGGGGGAAAGGAATGAAAATGGATGGTTTTAGATTCAATTGCACTGGGAAAGAAAGAGTGATAAATGCTTGTACGGTCACTCTATTAAGCTAACAAAGTTACATTAAAAATGCACCACTTATTTCCATTCTCAATAACATTTTATGAGACTAAAGGTAAAGGTTTCCTCTATTCAGTTGTCCAACTCTAGGGGGGGATGCTCATCTCCATTTCTTAGCCAAGGGAGCCAGCAATGTCCAAAAATACTTCTGTGGTCATGTGGCCAGCATGACTCGCGCAGAACACTGTTACCTTCCCACCTATTTATCTACTTGCATTTGTTTGCTTTCAAACTTCTAGGTGGACAGGAGCTAGGAAAGTAACGGGAGCTCATCCTGTTGCATGGTGTTCGGGTCTTGAACTTGGGCTGTCAGTTTTACAGCTGACAAGCTCAGTGTGTAAAACCCACTGAAGAAAGAAACACAACAAACAGAAAACAATAACAGCTGTCTTCAAGTAAAATAACAAAATGAGAAAAAAATACAGGTTGTGTTTGACTTATAATTGTTTAGTGACCATTTGAAGTTACAACAGCACTTTAAAAAGTGACTTACAACTAGTCCTCACACTTAAAATTGTTACAAGCATCCTCATGGTCAGATGATCACAATTTAGCCACTTTGCAACTGGCATGTATTTATAACAGTTGCTGCATAGCGGGGTCATGTGATCACCATTTGTGATCTTCCCAGAGAGATTCTGACAACCAAAGTCAGTGGGGGAGTTGGATTTCCTTAATGACCATGTGATCCACTTAACATCTGCAGTGATTCACTTAATAATCATGGCAAGAAAGGTTGTAAAATTGGGCATGGCTCACTTAATAACCCCCTTGTTTAGCCACAGAAATTCTGGTCCCAATTGTAGTTATAACTCAAGAAGTACTTTAGTAGCCGCAGGGTCAGCTCTTCCCCTGGTTTTGAAATGCTTCTTGAAGTTAGAAGAAAAGATACTGAAATGGGCAGTGTAAACTAGGTAGGACTAGCAATAGCAATAGCACTTGGACTTATATACCGCTTCATAGTGCTTTTACAGCCCTCTCTAAGTGGTTTACAGAGTCAGCATATTGCCCCCAACAATCTGGGTTCTCATTTTACCCACCTCGGAAGGATGGAAGGCTGAATCAACCTTGAGCCGGTGAGATTTGAACTGCTGAACTGCAGCTAGCAGTCACCTGAAGTAGCCTGCAGTACTGCACTCTAACCACTGCGCCACCTCGGCTCTAGAGTCCATTTTAACCCATTTGTTCTCATTAGCCAGCCATCTTTCTTGAGGTGGTAAGGATCCTGGACTTCATCTATGAAGTGAATGACCTATTAGCAATCTGCAATAACTTGTCAGATGCATCAGTTTTACAATACCCCAGGACCGACTGTAACCAGAATCTCTTAGTACATTTTACCCCTTTTTAAAAAATCCCTTGGGTTTTTTTTTAAATCTTATTTGGAAAATTAAAGTTAGTTATCTTTTCTTTTTCCAACAGGTGCTGCTGAACCGGAAGTAGGTAGGAATTTCTAAGTACCCTAGTAACTTTCTGCACAAAGTGACACTGAATGGTGAAAAGGATACCCACTTGCCTTATACAAAATCTTAGATATGCTGTTTTGTTGCTTCTAGCACAATCTTCAGAACCATTGCTGCAACTTAAGTTGCATTTTGTCACTTTCTTATTGTTAACAAGTTAGACAAAGAAATGTTATAAATAAGATATAATATGAAATAACAAGTAGGCTGGCTTGGTGGCTCAACAGCGAGACACTGGTGAAGCGGGCACAATAGCATCTACATTTTCTACATCATATGAGAAGAGCACATCTTCCTTCCCTGTCCTTACCACTTTCTACAGAGGGACTATTGAAAGCATCATCTCATATTGTATTAGGGTTTGATTTGGAAGTATTACTGTTTTGGACAGGAAGGTGATGCAGAGAGTGGTAAGGACAGCAGAAAACGTTATTGGAAGTTCAGTACCTTCTATCAGGACCTGGCATATAAGTGCTCTCCAGGACATGGTGTGTGTGTGTGTGTGTGTGTGTGTGTGTGTGTGTGTGTGTGTGTGTGTGTGTGTGTACATGTGTGTGAGTGTATCCTTTTGAGAGTGGGCATCAGAATTTCATTTTTAATATGAATGTCAGGTCTGAAAGCCATTTTGGCCAGTGGATCTTCAGACCTGCTACATTTAGTGCTGTGGGAAACTGGGAGAGGGGATTGTATGGAGCTGGGAGATATATAGTCAAAATAACATTCCTTTCCCCGAGAGTCAAGGCCACTCGGCTCTACCCCTTGAGAGGTGTGACTGGGAGGCATCTCCAGATGGGACAGTGCATTGATTGGACCATGTGATGGTCATGTGGGTGCTGGGGCAGGGACTTGGACTTGGACTTTCTTTTGGGTTGGGAAAACCTGGAAATCTTCAGATTCGGGTTTTCCCAGATGTGCCAATATGACATCTCTAATCAAATGGAACTTTGAGGAAATGCAAGCCTCAGAGTCTCTTTACTGGGAGTGTTACTTGGAACCCTGATAATAAACATAGAAAAAATTACAACAAAGGTCATCTTATAATGCTTTGTTCCTTGACAAGCAATTCATTATTCAACAATGGTTGAGTTATCCTATTCCTGTTAAAAAAGAAACCAGGCTTTTTCTTGGGACTGGGTCAAAATCGACATATGAATGAAGCCTATTGCTGATGTAAACACAGGAGTGAATCACATACTGAGTTGACAAGTTATATAGATATGCATGTTAAATATTAACTTGTTCTTCAGGAGATACAAAATCATTGGAAACTTTCTTCTGAAAGTCATATACAAATTAATTCAAAAAGAGAGTTTATTTCTGGCAGGGTTTTAGTTGTTGAGCTTCAGAGGTATGGGGGAAAGTTCCCTTTTGTTCTTATTAGAATCCAAAATCTTTTTTTTAAAAAAAATTTTTGGTTCCTTTTCAAGTCAGGGTTGACTCCAGGCGACTGCCTGGATTAGTCCCTGTAATGTTCAGGCAATATTTTGAAAGTGGTTGAAAGACAATGACTGGCCAAGGTGATCCAGTAGCTTCATGTCTAAGATACAACTAGAACTCATAGTCTCCCAGTTTCTAGCCTGGTGCCTTAACCATTACACCAAACTCCTCCCTCTCGTTCTTTCTCTCTCTCATCTCTTCTATTCTGCTCTGTCTTGGCAGGTTGTAAGAAGTCACTAATCTCTACAAGAATTGTTGGAGGCCAACCAGCCTCTGAGGGGTCATGGCCCTGGCAAGCGGGCCTTTCAGTACTCAACTTAACTTTTTGTGGTGGCACTCTCATAGACAAGAAGTGGGTGCTGACGGCCGCTCATTGCTTCATCTGGTAAGCTACTGGACTGTAAAATTAAGTGAGAAAAAATAGATAGCTGACTATTATGATGATGCTGTTCTTTTTAATAAACTAGAGTTTCCAGGAAACAGCATTATTATGGCTTATTACATAGCCAGGAATTTAGACTGGATTTGGGATTTTAATCCACCTATCAAGTCTTTCCCAAGGACATGGAATAGGCAGATGTTGTTTGATGGTGTTAAAGATATTGTTGCAAGATGTAGAACTAAAGCTACCTTTTTGCAATTGATTAATGGTGATTTTGTCAATACCAGTGGTATTCAAATAGCTCTCCAGATGCCTTGAGATTGCACACAAGGTGGTCGTTACTATTGGCGCTACCTTTGCTTTCTTTTGCCAATCGTTCTATTTCTATTCGCAGGTCTTTGGATTTAGTGATTTAGTGATCTCCAGTTCTTTCTCTTCTATTCTGCTGCCTCCAGAAACTGCCACATCCACTGTAGAAACTTTTCTCCATAGTGGGTGGAGCTAGCCTCCAAGATTGGGATGACATGATCCATCAGCCAATCAGGACTAAGTCTCACATCATATAAAAGCTGTCCTCCTATCATAATCCTCCTCTTTCAACTCAGTCCTAGGCCTAGGATTTGTGTCTCCCCAATCTTGCAAATTTCTCTAACTCCTTCCTGATCTAATTTCATCGAAAGATCAACTTCCAGGACATTATCGTTGATTGTCAAATAAGGATTCATATAAGTACTCCTATTATAAAGTAGTTCATATAAATGACCACAATAGAGTCCAAAATTTATGTGGCCTAGTGAGAAATTTGTTAAGTGAATATTGCCCATTTTATGAATTTTCTTGCTACATTTGTTAAGTGGATCACTGCAGTTGTTAAATTAGTAACATGATTGTTAAGTGAATCTGGCTTCCCCATTGACATTGATTGTGGGTGCCAATGCCAATAGTTCCAAATCATTCTAAAAATGCAAATCTCCACAATAGCAAGAAGTGAAGCCATCGGCCAATGTAGCCTAGGGACACCATGTATTCCTGAACCAGCACTGATAGAAATAGTATACAAATGAATAAATATTGTTCTTTACTGCCAAACTCCAACAATGCTGTTGGCATCTTTAACAATAACAATAACAACAACAACAACAATAACAACAACAACAACAATAACAACAACAGAGTTGGAAGGGACCTTGGAGGTCTTCTAGTCCAACCCCCTGCCTAGGCAAGAAACCCTACACCACTTCAGACAAATGGTTATCCAACATCTTCTTAAAAACTTCCAGTGTTGGAGCATTCACAACTTCTGGAGGCAAGCTGTTCCACTGATTAATTGTTCTAACTGTCAGGAAATTTCTCCTTAGTTCTAAGTTGCTTCTCCCCTTGTTTAGTTTCCACCCATTGCTTCTTGTTCTACCCTCAGGTGCTTTGGAGAATAGTTTGACTCCCTCTTCTTTGTGGCAACCCCTGAGATATTGGAACACTGCTATCATGTCCTTCTTTTCATTAAACTAGACAAACCCAGTTCCTGCAACCGTTCTTCATGTGTTTTAGCCTCCAGTCCAGTGGTGGGTTCCTACCGGTGCGGTCCACTCTATAGCACCGGTAGCAGCCCGCTGGTGATGTCACAGTACCAGTGCAGTCGGTTGCTGGTGCCTGGGCACCGCCATTTTTTAAAAAAACGTTTTTTAATTTTTTTTTTAAATTTTCTTCTGCACATGTCCAGAAGCCGAGCTTCCAGCACTGCGCATGCGCTGCTTTCCTACCCCACAGTGAGTTCAAGCAGGGGAGGATGGCTGAGAGAGCATGTGAGACGCCGAAAGAACGGGCGGCAGGAGCTATCTCCAATCTCCTCCCTTCAGCAGTCTGAGAAGCCACGAACGTGTGGTGATGATCCCAGGCATTTTCGCATGTTTGAGGCTTCTCGAGCTGCTGAGGGGAGGGGAACAGGCGGCAGGAGCCTAGGATCATCGAATGGGGAGAAGCATTCAGGCCGGACAGAGCCTCCTAGAAGAACCGCTGTCGCGGTCTTGCTGCTCCCACTGCGGGGGGCTGCGTTGCGGGTGGGCAATGTCCCCCCGCTTCTCTGGCCGCTGCCAAGCTCCCGAGGCCCACGCCCACCCGGTCACATGGCTGGCAAGCCACACCCACAAAATAAGCCACGCCCACAGAGTGGTAGCAAAAAAATTAGGAACCCGCCCCTGCTCCAGTCCCCTAATCATCTTTGTTGCTCTTCTCTGCATACTTTCTATATGGCAGAGCTGGATATGAGGAAACATGCTGAAATTAAATGCAGACAAAATCCAGTGCCTCAGGAAACAAACTTCAAAATATTTTTCAGCAAATGTTCAGCAAATGTTAAAATTTCAGCAAATGTTAAAATCCTGCAGTACTCTTAAGAGGTCCGCATCCATAAATTACTGTTGACATTTTTTAATTGTCCCTTACAGGGTCCCTGAAGGCTTTGACGGAATTTTTGTGGGGTTAGGTGACCACCAACTCGAGAACCCTTCAAATAACTCAGAGAAATTTGCCATTCAACAGATTATTCCTCATCCTAACTACACAGCTAATGACACTATGTATGACATCGCCTTGGTGGAGCTAAACAACACTGTGGAGTTCACCAAATACATCTTGCCCATGTGTCTCCCGGAGTCTTCCGTGAAGTTCCCTGACAATACCAGCTGCTGGGTCACTGGATGGGGAAGAACAAAATATAAGGGTGAGCGAGGAAAATGGGATGTGTGTTTGATCTGACACTTTTTCATGTATGCAATTTGACATGTTTAAAGATTCAGTTATTTGCTTATTACACCAAAGTAATTTGAAGTTACTTTAAGGACTAATGGGACCCAGTTTATGCTGTGAGATGCTGGAGAATATTCCAGATGGAAACCTGAGAGGACAAGACCATTATTCTGCATTGACACTGAGGCCAAAATAGAGTTTTGCATAAAACTCTGCATAAAGTTGCACAGAAAAGTTAGAAGGACTCTGAAAAGACCCTTTTCATGTAGTAAATGTCATTAAATGGCATAAACTTTCATTAGAAGCATGGAGTAGCTGAAAATGATGTAGGATTTAAACTGGGATGAGACCAGGTTGGGGGCAGGGAAGAAGAAGGCAAAGCAGAGCATGTGTGGATTTAAAAATCACTTTGGCTTACTTAAAAGTAGTAGGATTCTTCTTTTTCTTAAGGTACTTTTTAAGGTTCAAGAATTAGCAGCAAGCTCAAGATAGTGACAGTAGCTAGTGGAACCTATTGCCACTAAAATCCATAATAGCACCAGCAAAGCTTAATCTGAGTCAGGTCCCAGATATCAAACGGAGCCCTTTTTTTCCAATGGCAGAAAATGGCACTAAAATATCTGAAGGGGTGTTTTCATTCCAGAAAGATCAGTTGAGTCACCACATCAAAGCAAAATTGCAAAAGACATCTGGGACCTGACTCAGATTAAGCAGCAAAGCAAATTAGGTGATTTCCAAGTGTTTTTTAATCTTTCCAGAGGTCCAGACTGAATCACTTTGCTCCCAAACTTTAATTTGTAAATTTGAACTGGGTCACACCACATTTCAAATCTTCAATTGTAATTAATTCAGGCTTCTTCACAGAAGCCTGATTACCTTAAAGAGGTTTGGATTCCAAATCAAATCAGAATCAAAGCAAACTGCAAATCTGAATCAGGTCAGAATTGAATAGAATTGAATCATTTAATCAGGTCAGAATTGAATAGAATTGAATTATTGACTTGAACTGAAGTGTCTCTGATTTTATACACACACCAGTAGCTGCAAAACAACAGGGAGCAAGTAAAGATGTAATGCCTTTGGGTTCTGAATTGTCATTCTTTTCATACTAAAGTTCTGCACATAATATGAGGGATGGAGTGGGATGGAGAGCAACAAAGCAGGTTAAACAATACAGTGGTTAGGCTGCTCTGAAGGAGGAGTGTCAGGGATTTTCTTTTTTTTTTTAAGCGACATGCCTATTTTAGGGATTACCCTTTATATTTCATATGTTCTCCAGCTCAAAATAATTTATGTTGGTTTCCATCAACCAGACAGCTTGGAGTGCAGATATAATCACAAGACTGCATCTTACTCATCCATTAGTCAAAATTCTAGCACATCAGCTAAGAACTGGCAGCTGTGATCTCACATTGTTGTATATGTAATTATGTGTAGAACATAGTGGTTGGAAAGTTTTGGTCTTCCTTGTCCCGTCATAATTAACTTTCGACAGACAACTAATGTGCCTATGTGACATAGGTATGTTTCTTTCCTGTCCTGTTCTATTGTGTTTTGGGAGAGAAGAGCAGTAAAAATTTATGGGAAACCACCCTGTTAGATCTGCCTTCTTCAGCTTGCCACCTTGCTGGCATCCTGCCATCAAAAGATAAGAGAGGGGAATGGGATACAGGAGGGGAACAAATGGGCAATCAACCTGCAAATTGAGAGGGGGGAATGACAGTTTATCAAAGAGCAGGAGAGCTCCGAACCAGTTTTTGCCAGCACTCAAGGCCATTCACCCTGAGAAAGAATGTGAACCTATCACTTCAACCAATTGGAGTCAAGGATCTGACTTTCCTAAGGAATCAGACTGGGGAAGTCTGCAACAACACTAATATTTACTTCCCTAAAATCATGATTCTGGTTAGCAACTCTGTCTTTTGGCAAATCGCAAAAAAAAAATTGTTCTTCAAAATGAAGTTGAAGTTGAGGAATGTTGAAGATTTGGCAAAAAAGTTACAGTGAACATAAATTCATCTACTTGTTCTCTACATTTTATAATGCAACCCTTTCCTTTCTTTGTAGTGGACCTGGAGCCTCCCCAAACCCTTCAAGAAGTAGAAGTGTCTATCATCAACACAGATAAATGCAACTCTCTCTACAACCAGCTCAATCTCACAATATTGCCCCAATCCCCTGTCAGGGCCGGTATGATCTGTGCAGGTAGCTTAGACGGGGGCAAAGATTCCTGTCAGGTATGGTGCTCAAAAACTTAGCTAAGTTTCTATGACACAAGACAGTTAAAATGGTAGTGATTGAATTTGTGTAATGTATTAAACTGGATTAGTTTTAATCTTGGTTGGATAATGGGGTTGCTAAGGACCTGATGAGGTATATGACATTAACCCTTAATGTTAGTTTATGGTTCCATGTGTTGAGCAATGAGTATTTGTTTATTAATTAATTAATCAATTTAAATTTGTTGTACCAACCCTGACAATGTTGACATGGAAAACTTATGAACCTGCTTATAAAGGATGCAGAGCTCCCAGAGCTTCCTTTACTCAGGGAAGTATGTGTTCAGCGCTCTTCAAACTCCCAAGATAAATATGAGCAATCATTAGCAAGAGGCCTTACATAGTGTCCAGAAAAGCTCCTCACAATTCAGCTAACCCTAACCCTAAGCCTCTGAGAAATTTAATGAAACCACTACACAAAACTTGAAAAAGTATTTAAAAATTAGGCCAAACATTTTCTGATCTGCCATCTCCAGTAATTATAAAGAACATGGGGCAAAATAACATATCCAACTACCCGGCATAAGATCAAAATTGCTCAGCCATATGCTAAGAGATAAAACTTTTAAAATAGCAAGAGCACTTAGATTTATATACCGCTTTACAGTGTTTCACAGCTCTCTCTAAGCAGTTTACAGAGTCAGCATATTGCCCACAAATATTTGGGTCTTCATTTTACCCACCTTGGAAGGGTGGAAGGCTGAGTCAACCTTAAGCCTGGTAAGATTTGAACTGCCAAATTGCAGTCAGCTGGCAGGCAACAGAAGTAACCTGCAGTACTGGACTCTAACCACTGTACCACCATGGATCATTTCTCATTTTGGACATGAATTCCTATGAATGCATATTCCTATGAATATAAATACTTAACCAGATTTAAAGTCCAAAACAGTTAAGAAGGATGTCCCATATCTGCTTCTTTTGACTAGTTCTGAAGAGGATTTAAAGAATAGTAATAAATTCATGCGGCTATCAATATAACTGTGTGTAGCACTTTGGATTTCATTTTAGATATGACTTTCAGAAGACCTAAGACAGCCAGGGGATTCTGGGAAAAGATGTGACTGCTTTAAGATGTTGTGAATAGGGCTAAATTCATACTCCTGAATGCCCCAAAGTTGGGAGACTGAGTTCAAATTTTGCTGCACAACCCTAGCTGTCACCCAGCTAAGGAAAGAATAGTGTGTGTATGTTCATTTAGAAGACAAAAGTAAACATGAAATTTAGACCACTCATGTCTAAATTTGATCAACATAGATGCAGCAGTATTTACCATCTTAGAAGCAGTATTTATTTTTTTGATACCATTGATTGGTCTCATGACATACCAAAGGAAATGCTATTATCTTGCATGGATGTGCTTATGTTTTGCAGGACAGTTAACATCCTGCTGTTTGTTAACAGTGTTAAATAGGGTTAGCTTTTGAGGGGAAGGGGGTTGTAGGACTTAGTGTATGGTGCAAATCCTGACCCATTTTACTGAATTATCAATCAATATATTGCATTAACCCCAAAACTGTGATAAGTATGTTTAGTGAACCGGAAATTACTGAAGATTCCCAGGCTAAAGTTGAGGTGTTTAGTTAAAGGAATAAATACTTTGATGCAAGGAAATTTGCATTTCAATTTCTCAAAATCGGAATGAAGCAGCCTTCCTATAAACATGTGATAACACACATCTTTCTCTTTCCAGGGTGATTCTGGAGGACCTATGGTTTGCAAATGTGATGGAAGTGAAAATTGGCTCTTGACTGGGATTGTGAGTTGGGGAGCAGGCTGCGGCAATGCCAGTGTGCCTGGTGTCTACACTTCAGTAGCACACTATGCTGATTGGATCCGGCTCCACATACCCCACATAAAATTTTCAGAGTGTAATAGTGTAGGGCACAATACCCCTGTTCTCGTGCTTTTTCTGATATCTGTCAAATTGATCTTCTTCTGAAATACTTAAATGTTCCTCCTTCAGCTTACCTTATGTCCCCAGGTGAAATCTTTTTTACACAAAATGCTGCTGGTGCAGCTCTGCATAGAAACCTATACATTCTCCAAACTGGAGGCAGATTAGCATTAAAGTTCTAATTAGTTTTAAATCAATAACAAAATGATTTAAGTCATGTGGCTTATTACAAGAATGAAGATAATGCTGACCATTATTTAGGCTTTTGCTGGGAATCATGATAAGAATTGCATACTACCAAATCCAGAGGTAGCTTGACAGTAGCTTTCCAAAATCTTCAAAGGCCACCTGCCAGTGCTAAACTGTCTTTTCCCTTTCCTGCTGTGATTTCTGACTATGGTACTACTCTTCCTCCTCCTAATATCATATAGCATGTTGTTGCTCTTCCTTCCCCACAAAATAGTTTCCACTCTCCCCACCAAAATGTATTTGCAACATCACTTAACCTGCCAACAAAGAGAACAACAATATTGGGCTGCCAGACAGACTTGATTCAAAAAACATACTCTGTTTTCAAATAATCTCTGAGATCACTATGAAAAGACATGTATCTTTAAAACAGTGAAGAGGCTGCAATGTCCACCTGAAGGGTGGAGTGTTTTCTCGATGTTTTGTTTTCTTCGGTGCTCAGCTATGCACTGGGTTCTGATTTGAACCTTGTTTGGCAACCCTGACCTACAGGTAACACTCCTATCAATATCAATTCATAAAAGAAGAGGGTGTTCCTAGTTGGTGTCCTGGTTTTGGACATCATCTCAATATCTGATTGGCTGCAAAAGTGAGAACCTTTGACCAACTGGATGACCCAATCTGGCACTCATTGGAAGAAAATTTTTGAAGCCTCCAGAAGGGTGCTTCCTGGCCCTGTTGAAGAGACCAAAGTGCAGAATTGTTCTACCCCTGAACTAAAACGAAAATCTCCAAGTCTTCTTTTACTACGTGATTTTTTCAGGAAATGAATGACTTTGCTATAGCTACTGCTGTCAGAAGCCACTGGATTTAACTGGAATCCTGTTTACTGTAAAATGTGTAATTTATAATTTTCTTTAATTGTTGTACTTAATTCCCATCTCTTTCTTTCTCTCCTCTTAACTTATTTTAATAGATGATTTTGTTTGTTACTGTATTACTACTGGATATTTTTCCTTATATATTATTTTATGTTGCTCCTAGAGCAAAGTATATCAATCATTGTAAAATTTCACTCTGATGTATCATAACAATAAAAGCAATGTTTACTATTTGTAAACACCTTGAGAGATTTAATTCAAATAATTAAAAGATCTGTGGCCTTCATATTTAGAAGCAGAATGTAAATTCTTGCTTTTCTTATTCACACTGATGAGTTATAAGAAGCAGATCACCCAGGAAAAAGAAAGCAATTAAAACAACTCTTATTTTCCAAATAGTTTTGAAGAAGCTAGATTATTGGCTTAGGTTGCAGTCCTCTGTGAATTTATTTTATCAGAATGGTTGCTGGGTTAATCAAACGCCCCTCTTAGATCAGGTATTTAGTATAATAACATAGAATAAGTGAGTTGGAAGCAGTGGTGGGTTGCCGCCGGTTCGGACTGGTTCGCCCGTACCGGTGGCGGAAATCTGAAGCAAATAATATTTAAATTCCTCTACACTTTGAACTGTCCTTGGAATACAGACTAAAAGTCTGTAGCTATACAATTTGGGATGAACACCCTTTGAATGGTGTGGGAGTAGGAATGGATTTCCAGAGGAAAAATTGTAGACTACAGTCACCAGGAAGGATAGGATAGAATAGAATAGAATAGAATAGAATAGAATAGAATAGAATAGAATAGAATAGAATAGAATAGAATAGAATAGAATAGAATAGAATAGAATAGAATAGAATAGAATTCTTTATTGGCCAAGTGTGATTGGACACACAAGGAATTTGTCTTGTGCTCTCAGTGTACATAAAAAGAAAAAAATACATTCATCAAGAATCATAAGATACAACACTTAGTGATAGTCATAGAGTACAAATAAACAATCAGGAAACAATCAATATTGATATAAATCGTAAGGATACAAGCAACAAGTTACAGTCATATAGTCGTAAGTGGGAGGAGATGGGTGATAGGAACGATGAAAAGACTAATAGTAATAATAACAGGAACACTACTCAGATGACCCTGAGAAAACAAATAAACCTCTAAGAGCTTCAACTTCCCTCTAAAAGGATGCAAATGACCAGCTGTCTGCAAGGAGTATAAATTCCTACATTCCCCACTATCCTGAAGAAGCTTCTTGGATGAGAAGCTTCAAAGAAAAACCAAGAAAGTCCAGTTGCCTCTTGAAAAAAGCATTTTTGGGACAACTATGACCTGGATGACTAAGAATCTCTACAGATAGATTTAGTAGTTTAAAAAAAGTGGGAGTCTGTTTTGCAAGGGGTGGGAAAGTAATATTGAAGTAATATATTAATCAGTATTCAACTAAGGGAGATAATATGGGCATATGTGTTCAGTTTTATAATGTACTTTTTTCAATGTCTTATAATATAATAGAATAACAGAGTTGGAAGGGACCTTGGAGATCTTCTAGTCCAAGCCCTTGCTTAGGCAGGATCCCTACACCACTTCAGACAAACAGTTACAGTATCCAACATCTTCTTTAAATTTCTTTAAAACTTCCAGTGTTGGAGCATTCACAACTTCTGGAGGCAAGTTGTTTCACTGATTAATTGTTCTAACTATCAGGAAATTTCTCCTTAGTTCTAAGTTGCTTCTATCCTTGATTAGTTTCCACCCATTGCTTCTTGTTCTACCCTCAGGTGCTTTGGAGAATAGTTTGACTCCCTCTTCTTTGTGGCAACCCCTGAGATATTGGAACACAGCTATCATGTCACCCCTAGTCCTTTTTTTCATTAAACTGCAACTGTTCCTACAACTGTTCTTCATATATTTTAGCCTCCAGTCCTCTAATCATTTTTGTTGCTCTTCTCTGCACTCTTTCTAGAGCAGTGGTGGCGAACCTTTTTCGGCTCGCGTGCCAAAAAGGGGAGGCGCGCTCGCGCGCGCTCGGGTACCCACACCCATTCCCTCCCCCCCCACGCATGCGCACAACACCCCCCCATGCTGCCCCCTGCGCATGCGCACACCCCCCCACCCCCGCACAAAGGCTTACCGGAGCCATGAACGACTAAACCGGCAAACCGGAAGTGCGAAAAAACGCACTTCCGGTTTGCCGGTATGCTGTTTTTTGCACTCCGGAGGGTTCAGGGAAGCTCCCTGAAGCTCCGGAATGCAAAAAACTACAAAACGGACAAACCGGAAGTGCGGAAAAGTGCACTTCCGGTTTGTCCATTTTGTAGTTTTTTGCATTCCGGAGCTTCAGGGAGCTTCCCTGAACCCTCCGGAGTGCAAAAAACAGCACACCGGCAAACCGGAAGTGCATTTTTTCACACTTCCGGTTTGCCGGTGGGAACCCTCGCGTGCCAGCTTCTATGGCTCCGCGTGCCACCTCTGGCACGTGTGCCATAGGTTCACCACCACGGTTCTAGAGTCTCCACATCCTTTTTACATTGTGGCAACAAAAACTGAATGCAGTATTCCAAGTGTGGCCTTACCAAGGCATTATAAAGTGGTATTAACACTTCATGTGATCTTGATTCTATCCCTCTGTTAATGCAGCCCAGAACTGTGTTGGCTTTTTTTGGCAGATGCTGCACACTGCTGGCTCATATTTAAATGGTTGTCCACTAGATCCCTCTCACAGTTACTACTATTGAGCAAGGTACCACATATACTGTACCTGTACATTTTGTTTTTCTTGCTTACATGTAGAACCTTACTTTTTTCACCATTGAATTTCATTTTGTTAGATAGCGCCCAATGTTCAAGTCTGTCAAATCCTTCTGAATCTTAAGCCTATCTTCTGAAGTGTTGGCTATTTCTGCTAGCTTGGTGTCATCTGCAGATTTGATGAGTTCCCCATTTATCCCCTTGTCCATGTCATTGATGAAGATGTTGAAGAGTACTGAGCCTAAAACAGAGCCTTGGGGTACTCCATTGCATACTTCCATCCATGTAGATGCAGTTCCATTGAGGACTACATGTTGAGTGTGGTTGGTCAGCCAGTTACGAATCCAACTGGTGGTGATGCTGTCTAACCCACATTTTTCTACTTTATCTAGTAGTAGGTTATGGTCTACTTTATCAAATGCCTTACTGAAGTCCAAGTAAACCACATCGACAGCATTCCTCTGGTCCACTAATTTTGTCACTTTGTCAAAGAATGCAATAAGATTAGTCTGGTATGATCTGTTTTTGACAAACCCATGTTGGCTTTTGGTTATTACTTTGTTTGCTTCTAGGTGTTCACTGATTCATTGCTTGATTATCTTTTCCAAAATCTTCCCTAATATTGAGGTTAGGCTGATAGGTCTGTAGTTTCCTGGATCTATTTTTTTCCCTTTTTTGAAGATGGGAACTACATCAGCTCTTTTCCAGTCCTCTGGCAGTTCCCCAGTGCTCCAGGATCTTTGAAAGATATAGTTCAGTCTTCTTTGCTTTGTTTTTCTTTGTTTTTTTAAAAAAAATGTTGGTGTTTTATATTTTAACTTTTTTTAATAAAAGTTTAAAAAGCTTTTATTCCTAAACATAGAAATTAAATCATAAGGCTGGAAGGGAAGGCAGGAGATCTTATATCATCTCAGATAAAGTCTCCTGCCTCAGACAAGGTAGGGGGTTGGACCAGAAGACTTCCACTTTGAGCCCTATGATTCTAAGACTTTGTTCCACTCAGCTATTAGGAAATGAAAGTTAATGTTCTTCAGTGTATACATTGTTTACATTTCCCATTGAATGCAAAAATGTGGCAGGTTATATAATGAAGTAGCAAGAATTTCTAAGAAAGCTGGTTTAATATGAGCAAGTAACCTGCTGATGGAGGTTGCAACTGCCAAAAGCTGAAGCTAAACCGGGTATCAGCAACCCGCAGCTCCAGAGCCACATGTGGCTCTTTGACCCCTCTCCTGCAGCTCCCTGCTGACCCAGTCACATGACATGCTCTCTGCCCTGAGACACTGGCCTGACCCAGTCGCGTGACCTACTCTCCACCCCAAGAATGTGCAAACCTCTCCACAGAGCCACATGGCTGAAGTCTCCCTAGCATTTTCTCCACACTGCCCACGACCAGCTGCTTTTTGCGATTCCATGTCCTTCGTGGGCAGAGGGGAATGGGGAGGAGCAGCCACCGCTGGATACAGAGAGGAAAGAGTTCCAGCTCTCCTGCACAACGCGGCTGGCTACACACCTGAGCATGCAGTGGTGGCAGCAGGAGGAGTCACTGTCGCCGCCGTGATCCTGGCCCAGGAGGGAATCCCTCTTGTGTACGTGCACACGCATGAGAGAGAGAGAGAGGGAGAGATGAGAGAGAGAAAAGGGGAGAAAGAGAGAGAAAGAGAGAAAAAAATGAGAAAATGATGGAGAGAATGAGTCTTGTGTGCCTATCAATAAAATTCTATGATGAAATCAGCAAGTGTAAATCAAAGGTCTGAGTGCCTTCCCTCTTCAACTTGCTGGGCTGGTAACCAGAAATTACAGGCTTCACTTTTGCGCCTTTTTTTCTCATAATTCAATTACTCATATTCCGTAATTACATAAACCACCGTATGGGAATAAAAACCTATGGTAGCTAAAGAAGATCATGAAACAATGAGTTTCTGTCCCAAAATGCTCATAACATATTTCTGAGAGGAAATGTTAATTTTTAATTTTTCTGATTTTGCCACTGAATAACAGCCTCATGTTTGTACCAATAATACATAAAATATGATGTACATTGATTGCAGTTACAACAGTGATAAAAAGTAACTTTGTGACCAATGTCTACATTTATGACCTTCTCAGCATTTCTCTTTCTCTGTCACATGTTCACTATTACAGTCAATTAGTACATGTTGTCCTGTGCTTAACTTACTTTTTTCTTTTTCTATCCCTCACAGAGGAAAGATTGTCCTCTGTGTAAGAAATAAATTTCTCCACAGCATAGCAGCTCCCTAAAAAGTGCTACCTGCATGTTAACAAGCTCAATAATGTAACCTTAATTAGCCAGCTGATAACTGCTGCAGAAATTGACAAGACCCTAATCAATTTTTGCTTGCTTTCTAAGAAGCGTGCAGCAGATGCACTAGGCCAGGGCTGTCAAAACTCACAGCCCACAGGCCGGATGTGCCACGTGCTGGCTCCACCCATGCCCGGTTTAGCAAAGGGGGAAAAAGATACATCAAATGATGACGCCATGAGAACACAAGTTTGACATTCCTATACTAGGCAATTGCTAATTATCACAGGATTTGAGTGAGCATTCCAAAGGGAGTCAGGAAAAAAGTCTACAAGATTTGCCTTTTTACCCGACTTCCCTGTGAGTCACATTCCAGAAAACTTCTCTACTGTTTGTGCTCACCCAGAAATTTGGGGTCATGTACTTCTGACTTTGCAAATCAAAGGAAAGCTGAAGTAAAATCCTAAGCACAGTCACAGTTATGTGTCTCCTCAATTAGCAACCATTTCACTTAATCACCATGTGATTGTTAAATGAGGACTAGCTATGCCATCTAGGTTTAGTGCTTGTTTCATCCAACATGTGATTTTTTTTTAATGAAAATTATTTGCTGTCCATCTCATATCCAATTACTCTGGGTGGCTTACAGCATAAAAACATTAAAGCATTAAAAAAAAGCATTAAAATCAGAAATCATACAACACAACGGATAACATCATTAATAAATAAAATCATTAACACCAGATAGGAAAGGAGGGAGCCAGAGAGAATTGGAATTAAATTTTAATTAATCAACACCTCCAATAAGAAGCTCCTCCAAACTTTTTTCATATACCCATATGAAAAAAAATTACCTCCAAATTATCCACAGTCAAACACTGTGACACTGGTAACCAGTCTCTCTTATCCCTTGAGGAACTTTGGCCATTCCTCCATGACAAACTCTTTCAACTCACAAACATTCAAGGATTTTCTAGCATGAACCAGTTGATTCAAGTCTTGTCTCATTTCTTTGGCATTGAGCTCTGGACTTGAACTGGTCGTTCCAAACCTTGAATTTGTTCCTCGTTATCCTTTCTCTTGTCAGTTCTTAGAATACAGTGCAGTGCAATGCAGTTTTCATCAGAAATAATTATATCCACGTGGTCCCAAAAGTTCACCTTTTAACTCATTAATCCATGGAACATTTCTCCTTTAACCAGAGCAAAGTTTATTTTATTTATTTATTTTGTCAAGTACGTGTTAGTAATATACATAGATATAACATTGTTTATATACATAAGAGGGAACATTAGGACAGGGACAGTAGGCACGCTGGTGCACTTATGCACGCCCTTTACTGACCTCTTAGGAATCAGGTGAGGTCAACAGTGAACAGTCTGAGGATAAAGTTTTAGGGGTTTGGTGATGAAACCACAGAGTCAGGTAGTGAGTTCCAGGCATTTACCACTCTGTTGCTAAAGTCATATTTTCTATAGTCAAGTTTGGAGCGGTTCACTTTGAGTTTGTATCTGTTGTGTGCTCATGTATTGTTGTGGTTGAAGCTGAAGTAGTCATTGACAGGGAGGACATTGTAGCAGATAATTTTATGAGCTATGCCTAAGGCGACGTAGTTTTAAGCTTTCTAAGCCCAGGATTTCAAGTCTGGTTTCGTAAGGTATTCTGTTTCTAGTAGAGGAGTAGAGGACTCTTCTCGTAAAGTATCTCTGGACACTTTCTAATGTATTTATGTCCAATATGCGCTGTGGGTTCCAGACAGATGAGCTGTATTCAAGGATAGGTCTGGCAAATGTTTTGTATGCTCTAGTTAGTAGTGTGATATTACTGGAGAAGAAGCTACGTAAGATTAGGTTAACAACTCTTGAAGCCTTTTTGGCGATGTTGTTGCAGTGGGCTTTGGCACTTAGGTCATTTGATATGAGTATTCCAAGGTCTTTGACAGAGTGAGGGTCCTCTGCAAGGTCTTGTCTATTCAACTTGTATTTAGTGTTCTGGAGTTTTTTTGCCAATGTGTAGGACAGAGCATTTGTTGGTTGAGATTTGGAGTTGCCAGATGTTTGACCATTCTGACACAAAGTTAAGGTCTTTTTGGAGGGTGGCAGTGTTGTCGGTGGTTTGAAGAGTTTTACATCATTGGCAAAGAGAACGCAGTCGCTTGTAATGTGATCGCAAAGGTCATTTATATAGAGTATAAAGAGTGTAGGTCCTAGTACGCTGCCTTGGGGTACACCGCTGTTAACAGGAATGGAATTTGATAGGGCGCTCCCTATTTTGACCACTTGTTGTCTGTTTGACAGGAATGCAGTTATCCAGTCATGTAGGGGTCCAGTGATGCCATAGGATTTCAGTTTCAGAAGTAGTTTATCATGAACCACTGAGTCGAAGGCTTTACAGAAGTCTATGTAAACTGCATCTATTGTTTTGCCCTGGTCAAGTTTTGAGGTCCATATGTTTTTGCAGTGTAGTAGTTGTAGATTGCAGGCTAATTTTTTCCTGAAACCGAATTGTTTATTTGAAAGTAGGTTGTTAGTTTCTAGGTGGAGGGTAATGAATTGGTTTATGATTGATTCCATGACTTTGCATGTGACACAGCATAGAGAGATTGGTCTGTAGTTTTCTACTAGACTGGGATCTCCTTTTTGAAGATGGGGATGACTGTGGCTAATGACCATAGGTTGGTAGGGAACTAATCCTGTGAAGAGCTTTTTTAGGAAGTATGCACATAGTCCATCTGGTCTGATTGACAGAGAAGGTTTTAGGTCGCGAAGTGCTTTTTCAGCATTGTCTTCAGTGAAGTCTATTTGTGTTAAATTGTTGTGAGTATTTGTGGTACGACTAGGGAATTTGGGGCATGAGCCATTGCTGTTTACAAAGACTGAGCCAAAGAATGTGTTGAAGAGGTTAGCTCTGACTGTTTCATCGTAGCATTCTTTGTTGTTGGGACCTTTTAGTGGTGGGAGGGGTCTCGACTCCTTGAGTTTGTTATTTACGAAGTTGTAGAAGGCGCGGTTGGATTTTGTGCGGAAGGTTTTAATCTTGTTTGCTGTGATAGTTGGAGCATTCTGTCTTTATTTGGTGGCATATATTTTTGTAGCGGTTTTTGAAGTTAGCTACATAGCCTGTTTTGTTTTTTCACCACAGGGATTTTTTTTTTGGATTGTAGCTTCCTTATTGATATGGGTAGTTTGTTTTTCTTGGTTATGGTGGTTATTAGTGGTATGTGTAATCTGATAGTTCTTTTGACTTCGAGCAAGAAGATGTTATAGAGGTCATTGGCAGTGTTATGGTTAGAGAATAGAGTTTGCCAGTCAAGGGTTGAGAGGTTGGCATTTATGAATTCATAGTTGGCTTTTTTAAAGATATACTTGGGTGTCCCATTATTAAGATGATTCTTGCAGTGGTGTAGATTGAGGTTAAAGTCTATCATGCTGTGGTCGCTGTTGGAAAAGGGTTCTTTTATTTGAAGTCCATATATTGTGCTTTTGCTATTACAGAATATGAGGTCAAGGCAGTTGTTGAGTCTAGTATTGTTCTTTACTAGTTGGTCGAATTCATTTTAGTTTCATTTGAGTTTCATTTTAGTTGGTTGGTTCATTGTTCACTCAGGCTCTCATTATTGTCACTTGGATATTTGAACTTATTTAGAGTTCATCTTTCATTGTTTTTCTCATATAACTCTGCAAAACAATGCAAGGGTGGAAGAGTGCTTAAAAAATTTCTACCTCTAATTCGATGCTTTCAATCAGAAAGTAACCGGTTATTTGCAACTGAACTTTGGGAAGTGATACCTGATTTCTACTCCCCCCTAATTGCAAGCCCCAACTGTGTTCTTAAAATCAGGTCAAGTCATCAGGTCAGAAACACTGTCAGAGGGGACATTTTCTCTCTATTATAAATTTGCTAGCATTATATACAGGAGGGACTAATAGACTTATATCATAAAGAAAAGGATCCCAGTTTGAGGAAAAACGGTGTGTCTGCAATAGCTCTCCCTTGATTCTGGGTAATCTAAGGGGTTGGACTCTAAGGGACTAAAATTATATTTTAAAAACTTAAGGATGACTTTTTCTCTATTTTGTATATATATTTTAATTTTATTCAAGACAAAGTTAAAATACAATACTCCAAAAACATCCAAAAAAAGAAAAAGAAAAAAGAAAAAAACAATCAAAACATTAAAAACATTTTAAAAGGTGCAGTAAAAAAGATGCACACATATACACATATTTTCGCCCCTAGTTGAATGCTGATTAATACATTACTATCACATTAGTTCCTACCTCATGCAAAACAAGCCCTCCCAAAAATGTTAAACTACTAAATCTATTTGCAAATTATTGACCTGTCTTCTATGTATTCATGACAAAGTTAATCATCATCATCATCATTATTGTGATACCCATTGTCATCAGGGCACTTGGTACCATATCCAAGAATTTCACAAAACACATCAAGAAATTGCAGCTTCCTGTAATAACACCAGCAGAACTGCAAAAAACTTCACTACTCGGATCATATATTTTAAGAAAATACTTGGTTGATACCTAGGATGCTGGCAGCAACCCATATCAACCATTAGCACCCGTCAGTGGTATTTGTGACACTTTTTAAATGTTCAGTTGACTGAGTTTCATGTTTAATAAATAAAAGAGATAATAATCAAAATTAAAATTTCAGAAAAATTATAAAAACAACAGAAACAAAGGCAGAATATAAGGAAAAACAGCTGGATGGCAGATTAAATGGATGGAAAACCAAAGCTTTGCATGGACAGCACTTGAAAAACATTGAAGGAAAATGTGATAACAACCTGACATGGGCATGGCTTAAAATGGGAACCATCAAGAAAGAATGTTTAATACTTGCTGCTCAAAAACAAGCATTACAAACTAATGCCATGAAAGCGAAGATACAAAAATCCACTGAAACTCCAAACTGTCAACTTTGCAATGAAAAAGTTGAAACTGTTTCACACTTAATATGTGAGTGAAGCAAAATCGTGCAAACTGATTACAAAGCTAGACATGATCAGGTTGCTAAATTAATCCACTGATCATTATGTAAAAAATACGCGCTACCTATATCCGAAAAGTCATGGGAACATAAAGTGGAAAAAGTTGCCAAAAATGAGACGATGAAGATCTTGTGGGACTTTCGAATACAGACAGATCGTCATTTGGAGCACAACACGCCAGATATTATGGTTATCGAGGGCCAAAGCATACAGTTTATTGATATTGCTGTACCAGATATTATGGTTATCGAGGGCCAAAGCATACAGTTTATTGATATTGCTGTACCAGGAGACACCAGAATCAAACAAAAAGAACTGGAAAAAAATCATGAAATATCATGACCTAGCCATCGAAACTACATGGTTATGGATGAAACATGTAACAGTGATACCCATTGTCATCAGGGCTCTTGGTACCATGTCCAAGAATTTTACAAAACACATCAAGAAATTGCAGCTTCCTGCAATAACACCAGCAGAATTGCAAAAAACTGCGCTACTCGGAACATTATATATTTTAAGAAGATACTTGGTTGATACCTAGGACGCTGGCAGCAACCCTTATCAGCCATTAGCACCAGTCAATGGTATTTGTGACCCATTTTTAAATGTCCAGTTGACTGAGTTTCATGTTTAATGAATAAAAATAATAAACAAAATTAAAATTTCAAAATTCTTTGTTAACTGTTATTGTAATCCACTTGTAGAAAGTTTACCACAGCACCTTATCTGTCCAAGGTCATCCCAAAAGTTATAACTGGTTCGTCCTGGGTCAAATATTCACATTTGTTTATTCATGCCATTTCTTATCAATTATGGTTTAATTAAATATAATAGATTCAGTCTAAGGGTGACTTTTCTAAATAAAGATTGGAAAACGTCTCAAGTCACAAAACAATATCTGCATAAAGTCACGTTCTCAGAGTCATGAACTCTTCCTGGGACATTTATTAGTCAGATCAATATGCTTTCACAGATTTGTGATAGTTTAATAACTGAAATTCCAACAGAATGGATACTGTGTGTCAAATCATGTGTATTTGGCAAGACCAAGGAAGCAAAAACTGCACAGATTTCAGTCTGGTATCTTTAATGCTAGGAAATCCTGAACATGAAGCTATTATATGATATGAATTATTCTCTGCAGGAAAAGATATGGTACAGAAAAGGAATTATTGGACAGTTTTATGATTATAATTTTGAGGAGTCTTAGCTCTGCTTTTTATCTTTATTTCTCTTCTCTCTTTTTTTCTTGAGACTCTCCAACTAATGAAGAGAATCTGTCTTTATGGTCACTGACTTAATGGCACATCCTCATCCTCATCAGTGGCACCAAATAGAAAGGAAAAGATAACAGAGTGGAAACAAATGATCTGAGAACTAAACCCTTGAGTTACCACCACTGTCATTCACTTAAGCTGGTGAGCAAAGAGATGCATTAGTTTCAAGTAAAGTACACACTCCACCATCACCACTGAAGTTTTCAGTAATACAAAAGGAAGAAATATAGACTAACATGTCACATAAACTGTTGGTTGCTAACAATAAAATATTAATAGTGGGTGTGAGTGATGTTTACCCATCTTTTATAGAAGTGCTATTTTTACATGGTAAAACATCTGAGCAGAGCCTCAAATGGAATTTCCCCAGCAAAATAAGCTTTTTACACTTTTATTCAGGTGTGATATTTTACTGGTAACTGGCCAGCTTCTAAAGAAGCAATACTGAATTAATCTTAAGTCATGGGGTTCTCATTTAGCAGCTTCAAAAACTCTAGCAGGAAATTACCAAGATAAGAAAATCTGGAAAAGCACAAAAAAGTAACATTACCTTTTTTAAGAGAAAAAAGAAAAAAAAGAGGTTGTTGCAGTGGTCATTTTGTTATTGTTTGTTTGTTTAAATTTGTTAGCTACCTAACTCCAGTGGACTCTAAGTTATCTTAGTCATATTGGTTGACTTTATGTGAGCAACTAATTGTACATTCTGAAAAATGCTTTCTAAGAAATTTTGAGATATGATAAAAGCCTTCTCAAAATGGCTTCTAATGTTTAGGGTGGGGGTGAGACTGAGGATAATAGGTTGTGAAGTTCCAAACAGTTTCCTGTGAGGAATATATTGGTCAAGTTAAGACTTTTGACATGATCCTATGGGACAGGTCTATATAAATAAATTATACTGCCAAATAAATAAATATACAGAAGTTCCCAGTTTCTTCTACAGGAAATAAAAACCCTAACAGTGCTGCCTTAGAAGCTCCTACTTCTTCAGGAACTAAGAAACATGTAAGGACCTCTTTCAAAGTTATTTCCATTTCTGTTCCCAGTCCACTTTCTGATCCTACCTGTGCTGATTTTTAGGTAGAACATTCCTCTAAACAGAAGTGTTTGGTTTATTTTCTTTTTGTCCTTTATAAATCATCCATGAATATTGATGGTTCTTTGCTTTGACATCCTTTCCAGAGGTGGGTTCCTCCCGGTTCGGACCGGTTCATCTGAACCGGTAGCAAACTGCTGCTGATGTCACGATGATGTCACGGAACCGGTTTTGTTGGTGCCAGTCTGTGGGTACCACAATCTTCTTTTTTTAATTTTTTTATGATTTTTTAATTTTTTAAAAAAAAATTCCAGGCTTTTTTCCTTCTGCGCATCTGCAGAAGCCGAGTTTCTGGCACTACGCATGCGTCATCATCTTGTTTTTGACTTTTTTTAACTTTTTTTAAATTTTTTTGCACTGCACATGTGCGCATGCACAAAGCATACACGCACCCACGAGGAGGAAGCGAAACGGCAGCGAGGTAAATTAGAACCCACCCCTGATCCTTTCATATTTCTTTAACTTATATTAAAGTCACCCAAGCATTACTTGAAGTTTGACTTTGTAATTAGACAAGAGAGAAAATCTGGATTTGGGATATTTCTGAGGATTCAGTAATAAGATTCAGGGATACAGAAGATTTGGGATATATCCCCGAATTCAGGAAGAAGGTAATTATTTTTGATGTGTGGTAAGAAATCTTACAGTAAGGGCAACAGTGCAACTGTTCCATCATCTGCTCTATATGATTTCAGCTCTGGTTTGAGAATAGGATCTGCTAAAGTGTCATTTAGACAAAACATAGCTAATGGCAAGAATAGAGGGAGAGGTATCCCTAAGTATTCGAGAGTCAGCAGGTTGCCAAGGTCCACACTAGAAAAGCATTTTCAATTAGCATCAAGTGACCGTGACTTTTGAAACTCTTTTTTTGCATCCATTGCAAAAACATTCAGGTTTAATGATTCAGCTGAGGTTATCTGCTGGCCAAATCTCTTTGACAACCTCCCTTTGGGTGCCTTGTGCAGTATAACAAAACAGAGCTACCCCAACTGAAAAACTTTCCCTATCCTTCGTATTAGATCTGTGAAATATTTTCTGCTATCGTGCAAATAGGGAGCTCTGCCTGAATGACTGATGGTAGTACTAAGATTGGGGCAATTGGGAGGCGATAGGGGAGATCACAAAAGAGAGGGGGCAAAGATGTTGATTTGGGAATTTCTAAAGCCGAGAGACTTCTGGGAATGAGAAATTCTTGGCTGCATTCTCCAATTCAGGAAGGAGAAAATGCCCTATGCTCCACCCTTTTGCGGTTGGTATTAAAGTTTGTGGCACAGATAACAAGATTGGAGGCAAGCTGTTTGATTTGAAGCTGCCTGGAGCACAACTACTCAGGCAACACATTAGAAGAAAAGAGGCAAAGAAGTGGCAACCATGGGCTTTCCATCCATCTTGCTGGGACTCTGTCTACTGTATCTGACTGCAGCACAAGGTGAATGAGGGGGAGGGCTGGGTGTTCAATGCTTAATCTCTCTTCTTCAAAATTCTTCTGGTATGTCTTCTTGGTAGCTCCCATGATAGCTGGAAATCAGTTCTGCAAGCTGGATGGGCCTACCTTTGATAATCTTTACAAATGGTGTTATAAACTAAGCAAAGTGAGCAAAGAAATCTCTTATTATTTTAATCTTGAACTTTAGGACCGCTCTTTGTCTGCAGCTTTCAAGATTGTTAAATAAATATTCTCTTCATCTTACAAGTTTCTAGGTTGTTGGGGGGTGGCTCTCATCTTTTTGGATTGCATGTTCTCCACTGCTTCCTTCTGTATTCTCTGAAAAGGAAATGTGCTTTCCATCAGGCCAATAGCATGAAGACGCGAGGTTGAAATACATAGAAACATGGGCAAGCAATCTATAACAGAATAAGAGAGTTGGAAGGGACCTTGGAAGTTTTCTAATCCAATACCCTGCTCAGGCAGGAAACCCTATATCATTTCAGACAAATGGTTGCCCAATCTCTTCTTAAAAACCTCAACTTCTGGAGGCAAGTCATTCCACTGATTAATTGTTCTAACTTTCAGGAAATTTATCCTGCCTTCAGGTGTTTTAGAGAATAGGTCAATCCCTATATCTTCAGTTTGACTGTGTTTAAAACCTCTCAGGACAGATAACTGCAAAATATTAAACATAGGTATTAAAGAAGATTACTTTCTGTATTATTTTTTAGAAGTCCTAGAGAACAAGGGTTAGAGTTAGGGGGCTCTGAGGTAAACCGATGCGGGGCCTGTGGGGCAACTCCACCCCTTGCCTGGATTAGTCCCTGTAATGTTCAGGCAATATTTTGAAAGTGGTTGAAAGACAATGACTGGCCAAGGTGATCCAGTAGCTTCATGTCTAAGATGCAACTAGAACTCATAGTCTCCCAGTTTCTAGCCTGGTGCCTTAACCATTACACCAAACTCCTCCCTCTCGTTCTTTCTCTCCCTCATCTCTTCTATTCTGCTCTTTCTTGGCAGGTTGTAAGAAGTCACTAATCTCTACAAGAATTGTTGGAGGCCAACCAGCCTCTGAGGGGTCATGGCCCTGGCAAGCGGGCCTTTCAGTACTCAACTTCACTTTTTGTGGTGGCACTCTCATAGACAAGAAGTGGGTGCTGACAGCCGCTCATTGCTTCATGTGGTAAGCTACTGGACTGTAAAATTAAGTGAGAAAAAATAGATAGCTGACTATTATGATGATGCTGTTCTTTTTAATAAACTAGAGTTTTCAGGAAACAGCATTGTTATGGCTTGTTACATAGCCAGATATTTAGACTGGATTTGGCATTTTTATCCACCTATCAAGTCTTTCCCAAGGACATGGAATAGGCAGATGTTGTTTGATGGTGTTAAAGGTATTGTTGCAAGATGTAGAAGTAAAGCTATCTTTTTGCAATTGACTAATGTTGATTTTGTCAATGCCAGTGGTATTCAAATAGCCCTCCCGATGCCTTGAGATTGCACACAAGGTGGCTGTTACTATTGGTGCTACCTTTGCTTTCTTTTGCCTGTCATTCTATTTCTGATTTGCAGGTCTTTGTATTTAGTGATTTAGTGATCTCCAGTTCTTTCCCTTCTATTCTGCTGCCTCCAGACACTGCCACATCCACTGTAGAGACTTTTTTTTCTTTTAGAAATAGTCACAGAGGAGTCAAATGAAGAAAATGGCATTGCGTCAGGGCCAGCCTACTGCCAATTCTTTTGTGCTTGCATCACAAATAAGGATTCATATAAGTAGTCCTATTATAAAGTAGTCCATATCAGGGGTGGGTTCCTACCGGTGCGGTCCAGTGCGCAGCTCCAGTAGGGACCCGCCAATTACGCAATATGCGTACAACTGCTCCGGTACCGTCTTCACCGGACAGTCACGCGCAATCACCATCTTTTTTAAAGAATTTTTTTGATTTTTTGCTTCTGTGCATGCACGGAAGCAAAATCTCGCCGAAATCTCATGAGGGAATGCGAGAGAGAGAGAGATTTCGGTGAGATTTTGCTTCCGTGCATGCACAGCAGCAAAATCTTGCCAAAATCATGCGCGCGTCCCCTCAAGATTTTGGTGAGATTTTGCTTCCGCGCATGCGCAAAAGCAAAATCTCGCTGAAATCACGCAAGAGGGTGCACGTGTGTAGCGAGCATGCGCGCACACGAAACATGGAGATGCACGCGCAGCGCACCGGTATCTGTAAGTAGGCAACCTGCCCCTGGTCCATAAAAATGACCACAATAGAGCCCAAAATTTATGTTGCCTAGTGAGAATTTTGTTAAGTGAGTTTTGCCCCATTTTACGAATTTTCTTGCCACATTTGTTAAGTGGATCACTGCAGTTGTTAAGTTAGTAACATGATTGTTAAGTGAATCTGGCTTCCCCATTGACTTTGCTTGTCAGAAGGTTGCAAAAGGGGATCCCAGGACCCTGGGACACTGCAACTGTCATAAATGTGAGTCAATTGTCAAGCATCTGAATGTAAATCACATAACCATAGGGATGCTGCAACGGTCATAAGTGTGAAAAATGGTCCTAAGTCACTTTTTCAATACCATTGTAACTTGGAACGGTCATTAAACAAACTCTTTATATGTTGAGGATTACCTGTATACAAAAGGGACACAACAATACTTTTTCTTTTTGACCAAAACTTCAGATCCTGCTTCAGTTATATATTAATAAAAGATTGCATTACTCTGCAGAGTTTCAATGGAAAGTACTTTCCCATTTGCATATCACTCAATGTACACTGTGGATACTGTGTGTAGAAATCAGAGCTGGATTTAGATTAAAGCTAAATATATCACTGGTTTGTGGGTGCCAAATGCCAATAGTTCCGAATCATTCTAAAAATGCAAATCTCCACATTGGCAAGAAGTGAAGCTATCGGCTAATGTAGCCTAGGGACAGCATGTACTCCTGAACCAGCACTGATAGAAATGGTATACAAATGAATAAATATTGTTCTTTCCTGCCAAACTCCAACAATGCTGTTGGCATCTTTAAATATAACAATAACAATAACAATAACAACAACAACAACAACAACAACAACAAAGTTGGAAGGGACCTTGGAGGTCTTCTAGTCTAACCCCCTGCTTAGGCAGGAAACCCTACACCACTTCAGACAAATGGTTATCCAACATGTTCCTAAAGACTTCCAGTGTTGGAGCATTCACAACTTCTGGAGGCAAGCTGTTCCACTGATGAATTGTTCTACCTGTCAGGAAATTTCTCCTTAGTTCTAAGTGGCTTCTCTCTTTGTTTAGTTTCCACCCATTGCTTCTTGTTCTACTCTCAGGTGCTTTGGGGAATAATTTGACTCCCTCTTCTTTGTGGCAACCACTGAGATATTGGAACACTGCTATCATGTCTCCCCTAGCCTTCTTTTCAATAAACTAGACATACCGAGTTCCTGCAACTGTTCTTCATATGTTTTAGCCTCCAGTCCCCTAATCATCTTTGTTGCTCTTCTCTGCACTCTTTCTAGAGTCTTCTCTGCACTCTTTCTATACGGCAGAGCTGGATATGAGGAAACATGCTGAAATTAAATGCAGACAAAATCCAGTGCCTCAGGAAACAAACTTCAGGATTTTTTTCAGCAAATGTTCAGCAAATGTTAAAATTTCAGCAAATGTTAAAATCCTGCAGTACTCTTAAGAGGTCCACATCCATAAATTACTGTTGACATTTTTTAATTGTCCCTTACAGGGTCCCTGAAGGCTTTGACGGAATTTTTGTGGGGTTAGGTGACCACCAACTCGAGAACCCTTCAAATAACTCAGAGAAATTTGCCATCCGACAGATTATTCCTCATCCTAACTACACAGCTAATGACACTATGTATGACATCGCCTTGGTGGAGCTAAACAACACTGTGGAGTTCACCAAATACATCTTGCCCATGTGTCTCCCGGAGTCTTCTGTGAAGTTCCCTGACAATACCAGCTGCTGGGTCACTGGATGGGGAAGAACAAAATATAAGGGTGAGCGAGGAAAATGGGATGTGTGTTTGATCTGACACTTTTTCATGTATGCAATTTGACATGTTTAAAGATTCAGTTATTTGCTTATTACACCAAAGTAACTTGAAGTTACTTTAAGGACTAATGGGACACAGTTTAATCCAAGAAGATGCTAGAGAATATTCCAGATGGAAACCTGAGAGGACAAGACCATTATTCTGCATTGACACTGAGGCCAAAATAGAGTTTTGCATAAAACTCTGCATAAAGTTACACAGTAGAGTTATAAATCAGAAGGAATCTGAAAAGACCCTTTTCATGTAGTTAAATGTCATTAAATGGCATAAACTTTCATTAGAAGCATGGAGTAGCTGAAAATGATGTAGGATTTAAACTGGGATGAGACCAGGTTGGGGGCAGGGAAGAAGAAGGCAAAGCAGAGCATGTGTGGATTTAAAAATCACTTTGGCTGACTTAAAAGTAGTAGGATTCTTCTTTTTCTTAAGGTACTTTTTAAGGTTCAAGAATTAGCAGCAAGCTCAAGATAGTGACAGTAGCTAGTGGAACCTATTGCCACTAAAATCCATAATAGCACCAGCAAAGCTTAATCTGAGTCAGGTCCCAGATATCAAATGGAGCCCTTTTTTTCCAATGGCAGAAAATGGCACTAAAATATCTGAAGGGGTGTTTTCATTCCAGAAAGATCAGTTGAGTCACCCCATCAAAGCAAAATTGCAAAAGACATCTGGGACCTGTTTGGAAGCAGCAAAGCAAATTAGGCAATTTCCAAGTGTTTTTTAATCTTTCCAGAGGTCCAGACTGAATCAGTTTGCACCCAAACTTTAATTTGTAAATTTGAACTGGGTCACACCAAATTTCAAATCTTCAATTGTAATTAATTCAGGCTTCCTCACAGAGGCCTGATTACCTTAAAGAGGTTTGGATTCCAAATCAAATCAGAATCACAGCAAACTGCAAATCTGAATCAGGTCACAAACTAGAATTGAATCATTGCCTTGAACTGAATTTTATACACACACCAGTAGCTGCAAAACAACAGGGAGCAAGTAAAGATGTAATGCCTTTGGGTTCTGAATTGTCATTTTTTTCATACTAAAGATCTGCACCAGGGGCGGGTTCTTAATTTTTTTTACTACCACTCTGTAGGCATGGCTTATTTTGTGGGTGTGGCTTGCCAGCCATGTGACTGGGTAGGCGTGGCTTGCCGGTCATATATTAGTTATTTCAGAGAGATGTTACTACTATTTTTGCTATTTTATATCTTACATGAAAAGCTTTGCATACAAAGTGTGTGTTACACCATGGCAACACAGCAACCTTTATATGCAGAAAATGCTATAGTTAAAAGACAAGCAAGTCTCCTACAGGATTTTTTGTTTCAGTCATAGATTCCTTAGATGAAAATATTGAGGACTGTTAAAAGAACAGTATCTTTTAACAGTCCTCAATGTTTTCATCTAAAGAATAACAGTATAAAACTGTATAAAATTAACAGTATAAAAGGTTAAGCTTTCGGAAAATGCCCACTTTAATTTAATTTAATTTAATTTAATTTAATAATTTAATTTAATTTAATTTAATTTAATTTAATTTAATTTAATTTAATTTAATTTAATTTAATTTAATTTAATTTAATTTAATTTAATTTAATTTAATTTAATTTAATTTAATTTAATTTAATTTAATTTAATGAATTTCTATGCCGCCCAACTCCCTGAGGACTCTGGGCGGCTCACAACATGTAGATTCCATTACAATATAAAATACAATATAAAATACAATATAAAATACAGTAGTTAAAAAATACAAAATACAAAAGTTAAAAAGAGTATCTCATATGTACAATCAAGGGGGGAGACCCATATGTAATCTACTTGGTCTCACTTTCACCCTGCCTGCCGGAAGAGCCAAGTTTTTATCGCTTTCCGGAAGGCCAGTAGGGTGGGGATGGTCCTGATCTCCGGGGGAAGCTGGTTCCACAGGGAGGGAGCTCCCACAGAGAAGGCCCTCCCCCTCGGCCCCACCAGCCGGCATTGTTTGGTCGACGGGACCTGGAGGAGGCCGACTCTGTGGGCCCTGACCAGTCGTAGGGAGGTATGCGGCAAGTGGCGGAGCTCATAGCTCCTATGGCCTTGTCTACATCCTCAGGAGTCACCGGTTCAAACCTATCCCATATAACCGGACTAAGACCGGACTTTGGGAAGCTTTAGGCAAAAGCGAAGGAAAAGTGTCAAATGCGAGCTTCTTATTATTTTCAAGTGGTGGACTCACTGTGGGTTAAGAAGGCAGCGCATGCGCAGTGCCGGAAGCTCGGCTTCTGGACATGTGCAGAAGAATTATTTTTAAAAAATGGCAGTGGCCAGGCACCGGCAACCAATCGCACCGGTACTGTGATGTCACCAGCGGGCCGCTACCAGTGCTGTAGAGTGGACTACACTGGTAGGAACCCACCACTGATCTGCACATAATATGAGTGATGGAGTGGGATGGAGAGCAACAAAGCAGGTTAAACAATACAGTGGTTAGGCTGCTCTGAAGGAGGAGTGTCAGGGATTTTCTTTTTCTTTTTTTTAATGACATGCCTATTTTAGGGATTACCCTTTATATTTCATATGTTCTCTAGCTCAAAATAATTTATGTTGGTTTCCATCAACCAGACAGCTTGGAGTGCAGATATAATCACAAGACTGCATCTTACTCATCCATTAGTCAAAATTCTAGCACATCAGCTAAGAACTGGCAGCTGTGATCTTACATTGTTGTATATGTAATTATGTGTAGAACATAGTGGTTGGAAAGTTTTAGTCTTCCTTGTCCCATCATAATTAACTTTCGACAGACAACTAATGTGCCTATATGACATAGGTATGTTTCTTTCCTATCCTGTTCTATTGTGTTTTGGGAGAGAAGAGCAGTAAAAATTTATGGGAAACCACCCTGTTAGATCTGCCATCTTCAGCTTGCCAGCTTGCTGGCATCCTGCCATCAAAGGATAGGAGGGGGGAGCGGGACACGGGAGGGGAACAAATTGGCAATCAACCTGTGATGGGAATGTGATGTGATAGGAAATCGAGAGGGGGGAATGACAGCTTATCAAAGAACAGGAGAGCTTGGAACTAGTTTTTGCCAGCACTCAAGGCCATTCACCCTGAGAAAGAATGAGAATTACCCTAAACATCTCAGTGTTCTCAAAACACCTAGATCAGTGGTTCCCAACCTGGGGGTCGGGACCCCTTTGGGGGTTGAACGACCATTTCCCAGGGGTCGCCCAGGCATCCTCAGCTCCCCCCCCCACTGCCACAAGCCTGGTCATATCGGCTCAACTCGTCCGAGCCCTCCGATTGGTCGGGAGAGATGACATTCGGTGAGAGGCGTATGTGATGCCTGGCGGCCGAGCTTTGACGGCATCAGCTAAGGGGTGTGACGTCACAAGATTGCATGTTGGAGAGTACAAGGCAGTGCTTAAGACATCTGTGGCCGCCCCTGTCTCCTGCTCACAGCGGCAGTTTCTTCCCACTGGTGTTGAAGGGAAAGGGAGTCATGGGAGGGAATGGCCAGCCAACGACCACTTACGTTTCACAGTGCACGATGGCGGGAAGGAGGACAGCTGGGTTGGAATCATCTGTCTGCCCTCTCGCCCTCGGCTGGCGCTGAGACCCAGAGAACAGAGGCAAACAGGGAGGGAGGGAAGAGACAGACTGAGAGATATTAGCGCAGGGCTAGCCTGATCATACAGCCTCGGTGCTGAGGGCGCCACTGCCGGGGGCAGGAGGAGCTAAGCTGGAGGGAACTGGAGAAGGAGGTGGTGCCGAAACATGGTCCATTGCCGCCGCCCTGCTCTGTATGATCAGGCTAGCCCTGTGCTAATATCTCTCAGTCTCTCTCTTCCCTCCCTCCCTGTTTGCCTCTTTCTTCGCTGGGTCTCCGTGCCAGCCGAGGGTGAGAGGGCAGACAGACGAGCCCGACCCGGCTGTCCTCCTTCCTGCCGTCATGCGCTGTTAAACTTAAGTGGTTGTTGGCTGGCCGTTCCCCCCATGACTCCCTTTCCCTTCAACACCAGTGGGAAGAAATTGCCGCTGTGAGCCCCGGCCGGCCCGGTTTGTGAGTCCTGGCTGTAGTTGGAGATGTGGGATGTGGCAAGCGAGGAGACGGGGATGCTGGAGGGGGTAGCAGGGAGTGTCTGGGTGGGAGGATTTAATAAAATATAAAATATAGTTCTTAAAGCAGAAGACATATAAACCCAAGAGGACAAACGGGTGTAAGGAAGGAGAGAGTTTGACGCTTCTCATGAATCAAATTTGCAAAGAATGAAGGAGGAACAGAAGAGTTTGAAGGAATTGTCCTCCAGCCACAAAGGGGAATCTTTGAAAAGGTGGCTGGGTGAGGGGACCATAAGCGCTTTGCAGGACGTCTCACTGTAGGACCCGCGGCTGCACTATGAGCTCATCCAGCGCATCGGCTCCAGCACTTACAGCGACATTTACAAGATGTGCAACAGCGTGCCCGGGGTGCACGGCCAGCTTTGGAGAGGGTCCCCCAAGGCGCACTTGGGGAGGGAAAGGCACCACCACCAGGGTGGAGAGGAGCCGCAGAGGTGGCCGAGTGAGCAGGAAGGAAGGCAGGAGGATCCCGAGCTGCCCAAGCCCCGCCTTGCAAGCCCACCTGGGCTCTTCCTCCACCACAGATAAGGACGGCCGGCAACGCGATGCAGCTGCCGGTCTCCAGGAGGGAGGAGAGAAAGCAGGGGGAGGGGGTTTCTAATCGGGGGTCCCTATGACTGGCAGCCCCCCCCCTTTTTTCCAACTCTACCCTCCTCCTGTTGGGCAACTTCTCCAAAGCACGCTTTTGGAGACGCGCAATGGGGAGCAAGGAGTCGTGGACAGGATCGCTGCGCAGTGGTGGGGATTTGCAGCCCTCCATCTCCCGGGTGGGGTATGGATCGGACTGGGGAAGGGGTGCAGAGGGGTGGGGGAGAAGCAGGAAATTATGGCCGGGTTTCCAGGGCTGCTCTCTCCGGGGCGTGTCCGGGTCTCTTGGAGCCAGCCTTTTTGTTTTTGCACTGGGAGCTTTCTCCAAAGGGTTGCCCCCAAGCAGAAGGTGCCTTTTGGAGAAGGCGAGGCGAGGGTGGGGTGGGCTGGCTGGCTGGCTGGTTCCCCGGACAAGGTCGGCTCTGTGGGGCAGGCTGGCTTTGCTACAAGTGTAGGCAGAGCGGACAGGATCCCCTCCCTGCTCGCTCCACTTTCCTGGAGTGACTGAATAACCACAATGTGCTTATTTGTCCGGGTTGCCAGAGAGTTTGGCACGCATGGATCTTGCGGTGCTGAGGGCTAGGAGAGGGAAGAAGAGAAAAGAGAAGGAAGGAAAGAAGGAAGACCAGAGATGGAAGGGAGGGAGGGAGGGAGGGAGGGAGGGAGGGAGGAAGGAAGGAAGGAAGGAAGGAAGGAAGGAAGGAGAGGAAGGAAGGGAAGGAGAGGAAGAAGAGGAAGAAGAAGAATGTTAGGTGGGAGGGTGGGAGGAAAGAAGCAAGGAAGAGAAAAAAGAGAGGGAAAGAAAGAAAAAGAAAAGAAAAGAAAAGAAAGAAAGAAAGAAAGAAAGAAAGAAAGAAAGAAAGAAAGAAAGAAAGAAAGAAAGAAAGAAAGAAAGAAAGAAAGAAAGAAAGAAAGAAAGAAAGAAGAGGAAGGTTGGGAGGAAGGAAGGAAGGAAGAGAAAAAATGAGAGAGGGAAAGAAAGAAAGTAAGAAAGAAAGAAACTGTTGAAAGAGCCTTGCAAATTAAAATTGTTGTCTTTGCAGGGGTTTTGGAAAGAGTGGGTGAGCAGGCCCCATGGGGGAGGAAGGAATATGGGGCTGTTTTAAGAAGAAAGAGCTTAAAAGAGGAAATTGGCTTTGGGGACCCTGGCAATGTTTTTGGACCAATCATGGGGGTTTTTGCCCCCTGTTTGCCTCCTGAAACTTTGGAGTCCTGGGAGAAAGCTACTAAACAGGGATTACTTTGCTGGAAACTTATCTGATTTCTAGTTTTTCGACACTGCAGGCCACAATTTCTCAACCTCAACAACTTGAATATACCTGGACTTCAACTCCCAAAATTCCCTAGCCAGCTTTGCTTTGAATTCTGGGAGTTGAAGTCCAGGCACCTTAAAAGTTGCTGAGATTGAGAAATATTGCTGTACACTTGTTGGTTATCAAGTCTAAATACAGAAGTAGACTTGTTGTGGAAGATGATATTCCTTGTGCTCTTGCAAAGACTGGCACGAGAATTTCTGATCTGGCATAATTACATATTGTTTTTGTGATTAATCGCTATGCTTTAATTATGTTCAATTTGTAACAATGAAAATACATCCTGCATATTAGATATTTACATTACGATTCATAACAGTAGCAAAATTACAGTTATGAAGTAGCAACTAAAATAATTTTATGGTTGGGGGTCACCACAACATGAGGAACTATATTAAGGGGTCGCGGCATTAGAAAGGTTGGGAACCACTGACCTAGATGGACTCTTATTGGATGAAGATGAACTGGTCATGGGCAGAGAATTAGGATGTGGGGAATCTTTCTGTATCTTTTGAATGCAGGAAATTTAGTCTTAGCCTGACTTTACTGCAACCAGCATCTTTTAGTAAAAGAACCTATCACTTCAACCAATTGGAGTCGAGGATCTGTCTTTCCTAAGGGATCGGACTGGGGCAGGTCTGCCACAACACTAATATTTACTCTCCTAAAATCATAAATCTGATTTGCGAGTATGTCTTCTGGCAAATCGCAACAAGAAAAAATAAATTTGTTCTTTAAAATGAAGTTGAGGAATGTTGAAGATTTGGCACGAAAGTTACAGCGAACATAATCTCAGTTACTTGTTATCTGCATTTTATAATGTAACTCTTTCCTTTCTTTGTAGTGGACCTGGAGCCTCCCCAAACCCTTCAAGAAGTGGAAGTGTCTATCATCAATACAAATTTATGCAACTCTCTCTACAACCTGCTCAATATTACAATAATGCCCCATTCCCCTGTCAGGGCCGGTATGATCTGTGCAGGTAGCTTAGAAGGGGGCAAAGATTCCTGTCAGGTATGGTGCTCAAAAACTTAGCTAAGTTTCTATGACATAAGACAGTTAAAATGGTAGTGATTGAATTTGTGTAATGTATTAAACTGGATTAGTTTTAATCTTGGTTGGATAGTGGTTGCTAAGGACCTGATGAGGTATATGACATTAACCCTTAATGTTTGTTTACGGTTCCATGTATTGAGCAATGAGTATTAATTAATTAACCAAATTTAGTTTTTTGTACCAACCTTATCAATGTTGACATCGAAAACTTATGAACCTGCTCATAAAGGATGCAGAGTTCTCCCACAGCTTCCTTTACTCAGGGAAGTATGCGTTCAGTGCTCTTCAAACTCCCAAGATAAGTATGGGCAATCATCAGCAAGAGGCCTTATATAGTGTCCACAATAGCTCCTCAAGATTCAGCTCCTAAAATTTTATGGAATGCTTCATAGGGATTTTCAATCAGTGAGGTGATTGCTGCTGAATTTTGCTGACAAAGACAAAAAATGGAGGAGCTAAGCCTCTCAGAAACTTGGTGAAACAGCTACACAAAACTTGAAAAAGTATTTGAAAATTAGCCAAACATTTTCTGATCTGCCATCTCCAGTAATTTTAAAGAACATGGGGCAAAATAACATATCCAACTGCCCTGCATAAGATCAAAATTGCTCAGCCATATGCTAAGAGATCAAACATTTAAAATGCATTACTGGCTCAACTTGTTGTTGTCCAAACATTTTGGACATGAATTCCTATGAATTCATATTCCTATGAATATAAATCCCTAACCAGATTTAAAGTCCAAAACAGTTAAGAGGGATGACTCATATCTGCTTCTTTTGACTAGTTCTGAAGAGGATTTAAGGAATAGTAATAATTTCGTACGGCTTTCAATACAACTGTGTAGCACTTTGGATTTCATTTTGGATATGAGTTTCAGATGACCTAGGATAGCCAGATGATTCTGGGAAAAGATGTGACTGCTTTAAGATGTTGTGAGTAGGGCTAAATTCATACTTCTGAATGCCCCAAAGTTGGGAGACTGAGTTCAAACTGCTGCACAACTCTAGCTGTCACCCAGCTAAGGAAAGAATAGTGTATGTATGTTCATTTAGAAGACAAAGTAAACATGGAATTTAGAGCACTCATATGTTTAAAATGAGCAACATAGATGCAGCAGTATTTACCATCTTTGAAGCAGTGCATCAAATGCATCCTTCACATTTTTAATTAAAATATTGTGTCACCCTTATGGTTCTTCAGATTATATTTAATCAATTTCTGTGCAAGAGGGTGTGATTAAAAATGACAATTACAAGTAGTCAGTAGTAAAGTGATGGGTATCAATAGTAGTTTCCCCTATTCTCCAAATGGCATAGTGATACCATTGATTGGTCTCATGACATACCAAAGGAAATATTATTATCTTGCATGGATGTGCTTATGTTTTGCAGGACAGTTAACATCCTGCTATTTGTTAACTGTGCTAAATATGGTTAGCTTTTGGTGGAGGAAGGTTGTGTGACTTAGTGTATGGTGCAAATCCTGACCCATTTTACTGAATTATCAATCAATATATTGCATTAACCCCAAAACTGTGATAAGTATGTTTGGTGAACCGGCAATTACCGTATGTTCCGGCGTATAAGACGACTGGGCGTATAAGACGACCCCCAACTTTTCCAGTTCAAATATAGAGTTTGGGATATACTCGCCATATAAGACTACCCTTCCTACTATCTTTCTTTTTCTTTCTGTCTTTCTTCCTTCCTAACATCTTTCTTTCTTTCTTTCTTTCTTTCTTTCTTTCTGTCTGTCTGTCTGTCTGTCTGTCTGTCTTCCTTCCTACCATCTTTCTTTCTTTCTTTCTTTCTTTCTTTCTTTCTTTCTTTTTCTTCTTTCTTCCTTCTTCTTCCTTCCTTTCTTCCTTCCTTCCTTCCTTCCTTTTCACACTTTATTGCATACTTTCCTACAAGTAAGAATCCATCTGATGCCTTTTCTATGCATTTTATGACAAAGAACCAATAACAGGAACCCTTTTCTTCTACCTTGGATTTTTTAATTTCTTCACAATTGCAAGCTTTGTGATAGACAATTAGGCAACATATGCCTTGTACTGTGAAAACTACTTTGCTCTCTGTAGAACAAATGAAGAAACTTTCTGGCAACCCTCCAATATTGTCCAATAGGGACAATGGGATATTGAGAGAATCCCTGTGTTTGTGCTGTTTAATTTGTTGCTGCTGTAGCAGCTTCCTTGCTCCAAAGTGATATTTGTCTTTGAGTTGGTGGTTTCCATCATAGCATTGGTAATGATTCTTTCTTTCTTTCTTTCTTTCTTTCTTTCTTTCTTTCTTTCTTTCTTTCTTTCTTTCTTTCTTTCTTTCTTTCTTTCTTCTCTCTCTCTCTCTCTCTCTCTCTCTCTCTCTCTCTCTCTCTCTCTCTCTCTTTCTTTCTTTCTTTCTTTCTTTCCTTCCTTCTTTCTTTCTCTTCCAGGACGCCAAGTGCGGGGAACCGCACCAAGCGAGGTAGGTGGGTCGGTTGCTCCCCTCCCCTCCCCTCGGAAGAAGAAGGAGCCTCTGTCACTGTCTCTCGCGGGGCTCCAGCTACCCGACTGAGTCCCCGACCGTGGCGCTGGCAGGGTTAAAGTGCATGGGAGGGAAGGAGAGCACGCGCTACCGCTGCCGCTGCTGCTTTCGCTGCTCCGATATTTCTTCGGTGGGCGCGCGCGGGAGGAACCGCTGAGCAGAGGCACCCGGCAGCTTAAGGCAAGAGGCGGGCGGGAGACGCGGGCAGGAACCTGCCCCGATGCCACCACTTCTGGCATCCCCGTGCCTCTCACCCCGCTCGCCGGGTGCCTCTGCTCAGCGGTTCCTCCCGCGCGCGCCCACCGAAGAAATATCGGAGCAGCGAAAGCAGCAGCGGCGGCGGTAGCGCGCGCTCTCCTTCCCTCCCATGCACTTTAACCCTGCCAGCGCCGCGGTGGGGGACTCAGTCGGGTGGCTGCAGCCCCGCGAGAGACAGTGACAGAGGCTCCTTCTTCCTCCGAGGGGAGGGGAGGGGAGCAACCCACCCACCGCTTGGCTGGAGAACGGCGGGGATGTGGCCACGGCCGTTTTTCAGCTCCCCCCGGCTCGGAATTTTCAGTACCCGGCGTATAAGACGACCCCCGACTTTTGAGAAGATTTTCAAGGGGTAAAAAGTCATCTTATACGCCGGCACATACGGTACTGAAGATTCCCAGGCTAAAGTTGAGGTGTTTAATTAAAGGAATAAATACTTTGATGCAAGGAAATTTGCATTTCAATTTCTCAAAATCGGAATGAAGCAGCCTTCCTATAAACATGTGATAACATACATCTTTCTCTTTCCAGGGTGATTCTGGAGGACCTATGGTTTGCAAATGTGATGGAAGTGAAAATTGGCTCTTGACTGGGATTGTGAGCTGGGGAGCAGGCTGTGGCATAGCCGGTGTGCCTGGTGTCTACACTTCAGTTGCACACTATGCTGATTGGATCCAGTTGCACCTACCCCACATAAAATTTTCAGAGTGCACACATGAAAGTAATAGTGTAGGGCACAATACTCCTGCTTTTAGTGTAGGGCACAATACTCCTGCTTTTAGTGTAGGGCACAATACTCCTGCTTTTAGTGTAGGGCACAATACTGTGCTTTTTCTGATATCTGTCAAATTGATCTTCTTCTGAGATATTTAAATGTTCCTCCTTCAGCTTACCTATGTCCCCAGGTGAAATCTTTTTTACACAAAATGCTGCTGGTACAGCTCTGCATAGAAACCTATACATTCTCCAAACTGGAGGCAGATTAGCATTAAAGTTCTAATTAGTTTTAAATCAATAAAAAAGTGATTTAAGTCATGTGGCTTACCACAAGAATGAAGATAATGCTGACCATTCTTCAGGCTTTGGCTGAGAATCATGATAAGAATTGCATACTACCAAATCCAGAGGTAGCTTGATAGTAGCTTTCCAAAATCTTCAAAGGCCACCTGCCAGTGCTAAACTGTCTTTTCCCTTTCCTGCTGTGATTTCTGACTATGGTACTACTCTTCCTCCTCCTAATATCATATAGCATGTTGTTGCTCTTCCTTCCCCATAAAATAGTTTCCACTCTCCCCACCAAAATGTATTTGCAACAAATACAAAATTGGACAAAGAAGAGACAGATTTTTATAAAGCCTGGGATAGATGGTATAATTGACTTGGACAAAAAAAATACAGAAATCTATTATAGTATAACTTCTTGCAATGATATTACAAACTGTAGTTTGTCTCATATACCATGATATAATACTTTCTGATCAAAGTAATGTTTGTAAGCAGTAGGATTAAAGATGGAATATATATATATATATATATATATATATATATATATATATATATATATATATATATATATATATATATATATATATATATATATATATATATATACAAATACTTATACATACATATATAGTGCGAGTAAATAAAAGTTGACATTCCAACAGACATAGTTTATAAGAAGATAAGATTTATAACGTATAAATATAGATATAATATATAATTGAGTGTATAAAGATTAATATTAATAGCTAATAGCCTGTTAAAGAAGCATGATTTCACTGTTATGGTTTGTATTAGTCGGCGTTATGTTTGTAGTTGATTGCGTATGATATTTGCTTACTGTAGTGTTCTCTACAGTTTTTGTATTTGTTTTTTTCCTGTTGTGTTTATTTTTGTTGTTGTATGTATTTAATTGTCATGTTTTAAAGGAAAAATCAATAAATATTATTTAAAAAAAACAAAAAAAAAACAAAATGTATTTGCAACATCGCTTAACCTGCCAACAAAGAGAGCAACAATATTGGGCTGTCAGTCAGACTTGATTCAAAAAATATACTCTGTTTTCAAATAATCTCCGACATCACTATGAAAAGACATGTATCTTTAAAACAGTGAAGAGGCTGCAATGTCCACCTGAAGGGTGGAGTGTTTTTTCCATGTTTTCTTCGGTGCTCAGCTATGCACTGAGTGCTGATTTGAACCTTGTTTGGCAACCCTGACCTACAGGTAACACTCCTATCAATATAAATTCATAAAAGAAGATGGAGTTCCTAGTTCATGTCCTGATTTTGGACATCATCTCAACATCTGATTGGCTGCAAAAGTCAGAACATTTGACCAACTGGATCATCCAGTCTGGCACTCATTGGAAGAAGATTTTTGAGGTCTCCAGAAGGGTGCTTCCTGGCCCTGTTGAAGAGACCAAAGTGCAGAATTGTTCTACCCCTGAACTAAAATGAAAATCTTCAAGTCTTCTTTTACTAAGTGAGTTTTTCAGGAAAGGAATGACTTTGCTATAGCTACTGCTGTCAGAAGCCACTGGATTTAACTGGAATCCTGTTTACTGTAAAATTTGTAATCAATAATTTTCTTTAATTATTGTATTTAATTCCCATCCCTTTCTTTCTCTCCTTTAACTTATTTTAATAGATGACTTTGTTTGTTACTTTATTACTACTGGATATTTTTCCTTATATATTATTTTATGCTGCTCCTGGAACAAAATATATCTATCATTGTAAAATTTCACTCTGATGTATCATAACAATAAAAGCAATGTTTGCTATTTGTAACCACCTTGATAGATTTAATTCAAATGATTAAAAGATCTGTGGCCTTGATATTTAGAAGCAGAATGTAAATTCTTGCTTTTCTTATTCACTTGCTTTTCTTATAGCTCACTGGTGAAGAAGCAGATCACCCAGGAAAAGAAAAGCAATTAAAATAACTCTTATTTTCCAAATAGTTTTGAAGAAGCTAGATTATTGACTTAGGCTGCAGTCCTCTGTGAATTTATTTTATCAGAATGGTTGCTGGATTAAGCATAAGCCCTTCTTAGATCAGATATTTAGTATAATAACATAGAATTACTGAGTTGGAAGGACCTTGGAGATCTTCTAGTCCAGGTGTCAGCAACCTGCGGTTCCGGAGCCACATGCGGCTCTTTGGGCCCTCTGCTGTGGCTCCCTGTCGGGTGATCCCACCACTAGCTGGCCCCGCCCCTCGCCCTCCCCTCCCATTCACTCCTCGCCTGACCTGAGAAGGTAAGGGTGATGGCGGGGAATGGAGAAGCGGCCAGGGCAGAGACAGAAAGATTCAGAGAGAGGGGGAGAGAGAGAGAGATAGAGAGATACAGCGGGGGAGAAAGAGAGAGAGGGGGAGGGGGAGAGAGAGAGATGTCAAAAGGGTTTTGTGGTTCCCAGTGTTTTTTAACAACTGGTTCTCTGCCCTAATGACTGGCTGGGTAGGTGTGGCTAGGGGGTCATGTGACTGGTAGAAGTGAGTGACATTGAGTTGGCCACACCCACCCAGGTTTTGTGGCTCCCAGTGTTTTCTTTTCTGTGGGAAACGGGTCCAAATGGCTCTTTGAGTGTTTAAGGTTGCCGACCCCTGTTCTAGTCCAACTCCTCCTTCAGCAGGAGACCCTGTACCATTTCAAATAAATGGCTGTCCAGTATCTTTTTAAACACCTGCAGTGATGGAGCACTCACAACTCCTGAAAGAAAGCCATTCCAGTGTTCAATTGTTCTCATCGTTGTGAAGTTTCTCCTTTGTTCTAGGTTGCTTTTCTCCTTGATTAGTTTCCCTCCATTGTTTCTTGTCTTGCCTTCTGGTGCTTTGGAAGCTAGGTTGACCCTTTTTCTTTGTGGTAATCCCTCAAATCTTGAAACTCTGTAATCATCTCATTCCTAGTTCTTTTTTTCTCTAGACTAGACATACCCAATTCCTGCAACCATTCTTCATATGTTTTAGTCTCCAGTCCCCTAATAATCTTAATTGCTCTTCTCTGCACTCTTTCCAGAGTCTCAACATCTTTTTTATATTGTGGTTTCACACGGTGGCCAACTAGATATCATTAGGGTAAGTAGGAGATAGAAAATGTGCAAAAATGAGTACAATTTCATATTGTGTTGGAAACATTCCAGAATAAAAAGATATTCTTTCAAATAAAGAAAACTATTTCCCAAGGATTATTTTTATCTTATTTGTTTCCTTAAATTGAAGCCAATCAGACTGGGAACAGATTTTGTTGAGTGGTTGTGTGGCATGGTTATAGAGACAGATACCGTAATAGAAAGCCATACCTCGTGGGTCCCATCAGTTGACAATGTTTCAGGCAAGGGACCTGAAGTATGTGTTACTAAACATTAGGATGCTTTTGGGTTAGCAATCAGAAAGACTTTCTCTCTTTCCTTAATGAAATTAATGAAATAATCATCATATTAATAAACAAGTCTTTACAATTCCCACTAAGAGACTAAAATAAGCTCAAATTATTTGAAGCTACCTGCAAAGTAATGCAGACAGTTACTGAAGAGTGAATTTCTATATCATATTTCAGTTACATTATTGCTTCACTCACTTCTAAAGTTTTAGATATATATTTCAGATATAAATCAGTATTTGTTGAAGCAAATAATATTTAAATTCATCTACACTTTGTACTGTCCTTGGAATACAGACTAAAAGTCTGTAGCTATACAATTTGGGATGAACACCCTTTGAATGGTGTGGGAATAGGAATGGATTTCCAGAGGAAAAATTGTAGACTATAGGAACCAGGAACACTACTCAGATGACCCTGAGAAAACAAATAAACCTCTAAGAGCTTCAACTTCCCTCTAAAAGAATGCAAATGACCAGCTGTCTGCAAGGAGTATAAATTCTTCCATTCCCCACTATCCTGTCAGAGCTGAAGAAGCTTCTTGGATGAGAAGCAAAACGTCATGAAAGAAAAACCAAGAAAGTCCAGTTGCCTCTTGAAAAAAGCACTTTTGGGACAACTATGACCTGGATGACTGAGAATCTCTACAGATAGATTTAGTAGTTTTAAAAAATTGGGAGTCTGTTTTGCAGAGAAGAGCAACGAAGATGATTAGGGGACTGGAGGCTAAAACATATGAAGAAGGGTTGCAGGAACTGGGTATGTCTAGTTTAATGAAAAGAAGGACTAGGGGGGACATGATAGCAGTGTTCCAATATCTCAGGGGCTGCCACAAAGAAGAGGGAGTCAAACTATTCTCCAAAGCACCTGAGGGTAGAACAAGAAGCAATGGGTGGAAACTAATCAAGGAGAGAAGCAACTTAGAACTAAGGAGAAATTTCCTGACAGTTAGAACAATAAATCAGTGGAACATCTTGCCTCCAGAACTTGTGAATGCTCCAACACTAGACGTTTTTAAGAAGATGTTGGACAACCATTTGTTATCCAACATGATAACATGAAGTAGTGTAGGGTTTCCTGCGTAAGCAGGGGGTTGGACTAGAAGACCTCCAAGGTCCCTTCCAACTCTGTTATTATTATTAATAATAATAATGCCCACCCCCCAGTTGAATACTAATAAATATACTTCAAAGAAAATAACTCTTCCCCCCTAGAAAGCAGGCTCACGATTTATAAATTTCTAGAACACTGTTTACTCAACCCACTTAGCCTGACATCTATCTACAATAAGGAAACATAATTAACAGGAAAAACCAACAGTTAAATAAAACTTCAAAACCCTCTGTTAACAATCTATTTATTGTATTCCAAATTTATTTATTTATTTATTTATTTATTTATTTATTTATTTATTTATTTATTTATTTATTTATTTATTTATTTATTTATTTATTTATTTATTTATTTGAGGTTCTTCTATGCCGCCCTACTCCCTCAGGACTCAGGACAGTGTACAACATTTTAGGGAACATCAAACAAATCATTAAAAACAATTTAAAACAATTTAAAACAACATATAGCGTCATACATACATGGGGGAGACGTCAGATACAAGGTCGTCTCAAAATCACCCCGCCTGCAGGAAGAGCCATGTCTTAATGGCTTTTTGGAAGGCCAGCAGGGTGGGGAATGATTCGGATCTCTGGGGGAAGTTGGTTCCAGAGAGCAGGCGCCCCTACAGAGAAGGCCCTCCCCCTAGGCCCCTCCAGTCGGCATGCAGAAAGTCTATAATAGCTTCTGGTCTGCCATAAGTTATTGTCTCTGGTCCTTCCAGAATCAAATATTCTCAACTGATTCTTAATAATGAGACTTTTCCTTAAGATATTAATCGGGATCTTTCCTAACAGTTGCATTTTATTCCCCAAAGTCATAATTTTCTGTTTTGTGTATCTCCACAGTTTGTGTACAAAAAAGTCACCTGTAAATTGTAACATAATGTCTTAACATTTGTTTTCCAATTGGTATAATAAATCGAATCCCCAATCTACCTCAATCTTCTTTAAAAAGTCGAGTTCATCACTGGTCAATTCTATCAACTTTGAGTCTTTAAAATCCAAAGCTTTCTCCTGGTCTTGTTTTCTTTTGAAAAGGCACCTTTGGGACAACCATGACCTGGATGACTGAGAATCTCCATAGACATTTATCATGATGTGTTGCTTGGATTTTGAGTATATTTTGATACAGTCCAAAATACTTCAGTATTTAAACTTTTTGCAACTGGTCATAAACGTTTATAGCCGGTCATAAACAGCTCCTCCCAGACAAGAAAAGCACCATAGCAGATTAACCTCAAAAAACATTGAAGTTTCCCAGCAAGAAAAAGAGAGACGGAGGGAGGGAGGGAGGGGGAGAGGGAGGGTGGGAGGGAGGGAGGAAAGGAGGGAGGGAGAGGGAGAGGGAGAGGGAGGGGGAGGGGGAGAGGGAGGGGGAGAGGGAGGGGGTGAGGGAGAGATAGAGATAGAGATTTTCATCAAAAATTTAAAAAATTAAGACCATCTTTTGGGGCAAAAGGGGGTGGCTCTTTGAAACAGTAGGCGATGAGGTTCTATTGACCACTAGGAGGCAGTACATGACCAGATTGAGTATCATCAGACATGTATAGTTGAATCTGTTTCATTCGTGAAATCAGGGCTGACAGGAATGGAGGCGAGACCAGAAGTTGAACAGGAACCCATTTATTAATTTCAGCATCTCAACAGCAACTCAGAACAAGAACAGCAACTCACTAGTTTGACAGCTCCTTTTATAGTCGAACTGTCAAACTCTGAACCAATGGCGACGCTCCAAATTCCCGCTTGCTGGCTGCTCACGTCTTAGCCAATCAGGCTCGACTAAGCAGCTGGCTCTGTTTTGGCAGCGGCGTAAGTCTGAGGACTTAACAGAATCTATGTAGTTCCAAGCTTCTTCTGAGAGTTAGACTTGTCAATCATTGTGCTTGAACACATTAGTTTTAAGAGCTATCCAGGTGCTCAGTGGTTGTTGCAAAAAACAACATACAGAATCTATTAGAAGGTGGAGTGAATATATCATTTTGAGAGATGACAAGGATATGACATACCAGCAAGGTACAAGAAATCTGAGCTACATGACTCATGCAGCCTTCCCTAAAGCCCCTTAAACGTGATTCTTGCATTTCAATGCAATAAAAAGTCTTTAAATATATCTGCCTCTGCATAGTGAATATTGCAGGGAGGGAAAAGAATATTGTCCTTTATCTTAGACAATAAAGTGTTTTCAGACAATTTGGGTAATCAAGTTATGGAGCAGCCTGTCCATCTGAGGAGTCAGAGTACGTCAAAAGTTTAATGGATGCAAGTGGAGCCCTATAGGCTTCTGGGTTACATGACATCTTTTGAGTTGGTTTCTGTCCATGTCAATGGAGATGGAGGACTAGAAATTCAATAATTCCCCATATGCTTCACTTGCATCTATTGCATTGTTTTCCCACAGAAAGAATCGATTATTTATTCCTGATCACCTGAATTGTAGGATATAAGGATTCCAAATAATTATCAAACTTATACAATAAATTGAGAGCTAATTCCTGATTCCCTGGGCGGCAAGGCATTACAAATGATCCAAGATATTGTTTGTTTGTTTTTTTTGTTTTGTTTATTTTGTTTTGTTTATTTATTTGTCAAACATGTACAGGATAGTAGTTGTTTGTATAAACATAACATATGTAAATAGTAACGATAAAAGAGGACAATAGGACAGTAGGACAGGGACGGTAGGCACAGTGGTGCGCTTATGCACGCCCCTTACAGACCTCTTAGGAATGGGGAGAGGTCAACTGTAGACAGTCTAAGGTTAAAGTTTTGGGGGTTTGGGGAAGAAACCACAGAGTCAGGTAGTGCATTCCAGGCACTGATTACTCTGTTGCTGAAGTCGTATTTTCTGCAGCCGAGTTTCAAGCGGTTTACATTGAGTTTGTATCTAGTGTGTGCTCTTGTATTGTTGTGGTTGAAGCTGAAGTATTCATTGACAGGTAGGACATTGTGGCAGATGATTTTATGAACTACATTGAGATCAGATCGAAGGCGACGTAGCTCTAAGTTGTCTAAGCCTAAAAGTCTGGTGGAATAAGGAATTCTGTTGCGAGTAGAAGAGTGGAGGACTCTTCTTGTGAAGTATTTCTGGACTCTCTCAATTGTATTTATGTCCGATATGTAGTGCAGGTTCCTGTATTCCTTTGGGAATACAGCGGCAGGTTTTTTTTAATAGAAAGTGGGTTTTATTCATCTTTTCTTTCTTTCTGGAACCAACTTCTCTTCATAATGGTCAAAGTTTATGTGCATCCAGAAAAAGCCAGATAGGAAGCCGAATTGCAATGAAAGGAGAACAGAAAGTCAGGCAAAGTTGCAGAGAAGTGAGTAATATTTAATGAAGAGAAAGAATAAACAATGAGGCTAACCAAGTCTGTTATAAACGTACTATAAAGATTAACATGATCTTTATCATCAAATAGAAAACAACTTCTTTGTACAAAGCTGAGACAAAAAAAGCAATTTAGCAGAAATATGGGGATATGAAGTAAATAGAACCTGAAATACAAACTCTTCTTAACTGTAAGAGGGAAGTAATTTACAGCAGTTAGAACACCTTGACTCAGAAGACCTTTAACTTACTTTGTCTCTAGGGAGAGCTCATGTTTTCTTATCTCTTTTCTGGGCAGGGAAAGCATTTCTATTTTGTGCCTGTTTATTTCCTTTTCAGATTTTGACATAAATGATCAGTAGATGTTGCAAATGGCAGTAATTGGCAACCACAAAATATCCAGATGTTTTTTGGTAACATATGTTGACTGTCTTTAATCTCTGTGATTTCCAGAAAGATACATGTCTGACAAGCTCCCTGTTCTTTGCCATAGTTGTAGTTTTTTTAGATTTTTTAGATTTTAAAAGGAGAATGCCAACCTTCAGAGATCTGGACCTCATACAGATCCCAGAAATAGTCTTAGAAAATATTCTGGAGGGCTGCAGGGTTTTTTTGTTGTTGTTTGTTTGTTTGTTTGTTTGTTTGTTTGTTTGTTTGTTTGTTTGTTTGTTTTTGTTGTTTTCCTTCTGATAAATGAATTTTTTTATAAAATGTTTGGCCAAATATTCTGGATGGCAACCATTTCATGAATTACCCATAACAGATTCTCAAAATTTCAGGAATATTAATTAAGATTGAGGGATCGTGTTTTATCTATAATATGCACACCTGGTCCAAAATATTGTGCTTGACAGGACACCATTACAGCTAAGACCAACATTTTCAAATACCTTGCTGAATCATTATCCAATCCTTGTTTGTCCTGCTGTCACTACTTCACAATATTGCTAGAAGTAGACTTCAGCTATGACCATGCAAATCTGAACCTTTGCCTTTTTCATATATGCAAGCCTCTAAAAAGAGGGATAGGCTTTGATTACACACTTGTAGCTGCCCTCTTGACCTTTTTTGAATTTTCTGCCCCACCCCAGATAATCAGTCTATGGTTCTCTACTTTCTCATAAACTTATATCCTTCTCTCATGGTGAGGTGACATGAAACAGAACTTTAACCCTGATATGTTATTGTAATGATCTGTCATCAGCATAAGTCATGGATTGTTTCTGTTCAATTAGCGCGCAAAATGAGGAACCAACACAGAAACAGTTCAGCATCTTTTATTCTCCTGGCTGAATACAATACAAACTGCCAGCAGGCTGTAGGGAAGCCGTTTTTAAGGGCTTTCCTGTAACCAAGCCAGCCACTGACAGCAGTTCATTTCTTCCGCCGTTAGATTAGCCAATCAGCGGTGACCATGCAAATCTGTGCTATGTACAGCTGCTTGGTTGCAAAGATCAACCAAGATTAACTACATACTACCTCATGAGCTGGGTATTGTCTTGCAGCAGAAGGCAAGACAAGAAGCAATGGATAGAAACCAAGGAGAGAAGCAAACTAGAACTAAGGAGATGTTTCCTGACAGTGAGAATCAATGTGGTCCAATCAACCAGTGGAACAGTTTGTCTTCAAAAGATGCAGATGTTCCATCATTGAAAGTGTTTAAGAAGAGATTAGACAGTCATTTGTTTGAAATTGTATAACTTGTCTCCTGCTTGAGCAGGGAATTGCACTAAAAGACCTGGAAAGTCCCTTCACACTCTGATATTCTATGTTCTATGTTAAATAAATCAATTCAGATGTGATTTTTTTAAAATAAATAAAATGTCTCTTTCTTTCTTTTTTAAATAATTTTTATTAAACAGGTTTTTAAAAAAAACAAAAAAGAAATTTTTGCAATTTTCTTCTTTTTAACATTTTTGCATCAGTAAACATTTCTTACACATCCATTTTTCTCTCTTACTTCAATTTGCCATTTATACATATGATTCTAATATTAATTTATATACATATTTATCTATCTATTTATTTATTTATTTTATTTAGTGTTCTTATATGCCGCCCTACTCCCTGAGGACTAAGGGCGGCATACAACATTTGAAGAACAACTAAACAATATTAAATTTAAAAACAGTATTAAAAAGAATTATAAAAACATATAAAACCATACATACATGGGGGAGACTTAGGATGTAAAATTGTCTCAGTACCCCGCCTGCAGGAAAAGCCATGTCTTGATGGCTTTTCGGAAGGCCAGCAAGGTGGGAATAATTCGGATCTCTGGGGGTAGTTGGCTCCAGAGAGCGGGGGCCCCCACAGAGAAGACCCTCCCCCTAGGCCCCGCCAGCCGGCATTGTTTGGCTGACGGGACCTGGAGAAGACCCACTCTGTGGGACCTGACCGGTCGAAGGGAAGTATGAGGTAGGATGTGGTCCTGGAGGTAACCTGGACCTAAGCCATATAGGGCTTTAAATATGATAATCAACACCTTGAATTGCACCCGGAGACCAATTGCAACCAGCATAGCTGGTGGAGTATGGATGTTACGTGGGTGTATCTTGAGACACCCACCACAGCACACGCAGCCGCACTTTGCACCAGTTGAAGTCTCCGGATACTCTTCAAGGGTAGCCCCATGTAGTGCGTAAGAACATTTCTTACACATCCATTTTTCTCTCTTACTTCAATTTGCCATTTATACATATGATTCTAATATTAATTTATATACATATTTATCTATCTATTTATTTATTTATTTATTTTATTTAGTGTTCTTATATGCCGCCCTACTCCCTGAGGACTCAGGGCGGCATACAACATTTGAAGAACAACTAAACAATATTAAATTTAAAAACAGTATTAAAAAGAATTATAAAAACATATAATACCATACATACATGGGGGAGACTTAGGTTGTAAAATTGTCTCAGTACCCCGCCTGCAGGAAAAGCCATGTCTTGATGGCTTTTCGGAAGGCCAGCAAGGAGGGAATAATTCGGATCTCTGGGGGTAGTTGGCTCCAGAGAGCGGGGGCCCCCACAGAGAAGACCCTCCCCCTAGGCCCCGCCAGCCAGCATTGTTTGGCTGACGGGACCTGGAGAAGACCCACTCTGTGGGACCTGACCGGTCGAAGGGAAGTATGAGGTAGGATGTGGTCCCGGAGGTAACCTGGACCTAAGCCATATAGGGCTTTAAATATGATGATCAACAGCTTGAATTGCACCCGGAGACCAATGGGCAACCAGCACAGCTGGTGGAGTATGGATGTTACGTGGGTGTATCTTGAGACACCCACCACAGCATGCGCAGCCACACTTTGCACCAATTGAAGTCTCCGGATACTCTTCAAGGGTAGCGTATGTAGTGCGTAAGAACATTTCTTACACATCCATTTTTCTCTCTTACTTCAATTTGCCATTTATACATATGATTCTAATATTAATTTATATACATAAAGGTAACAATGTACTCAATTTCGATCATACATTCTGTGTCTGTTCCATTTCCACTTGTTTGTTGCTACATTTCAATTCCTATATCTTTCTCCTTTACTCTTTCCTTGCCCTTTATCCCTCTCCTCTAACCATTCATACCATTTCTCCCATACTTTATAATATTCTGTTTCCTCCTTTTCTTGTATTTCTTTTGTGAGTTTATCCAACTCTGCACATTCCAAAATTTTTCTAATCAAATTTTCTTCCATTGGTATGTTATTATTTTTTCAGTTTTGTGCATGTATTAGCCTTGCCACTGTTATAATATGTATAATTAAATATTGTATTTTTTCCTCATAAGTCCCTGGACGTTACATGACCAACCAGCCACACTCACTCAGTCACATGATCACCCAGCTATGCCCACCCAGTTACATGACCACCAAGCCACGCCCACCCAGCCACATGATCATGAAGCCATGCCCATCATCACATGATCATCAAGCTGTGCCCACAAAATAAGCCACGCCCACAGAACCGGTAGTAAAAAAAATTAGAACCCACCCTTGGTGCTACTTGAAAAAGAAACAGTATTCGTGGTAGAATGTTCATTTTAATCGATGCTATTCTTCCTATGAGAGATAATTGTAATTTTTTCCAAATTTCCAAATCTTTCTTTATCTGTGATATTAGTTTGTTGTAGTTATCCTCTTTGATCGACGAACATTTAGATGATAGCCAAATTCCTAAATATTTTACTTTTTTGGTCGTTTGGATGCCTATTTAGTCTTCCAATTCATTTTCCTGTTTTTAGTGAGATTTTTCGTTAATGCCTTTTTAAATTTATTAATTTTTAATCCCGCTATTCTTCCGTATTCTTCTATTTGCTGTATTAGTTTGGGTTCTGTCTGTATCGGTTGCTCTAAAATAATTACTAGGTCATCTGCAAACGCTTGGACTTCGTACTCTTCTTTTATAAAATGTCCCTTTCTGTGTGTACATACATGATGTGTGCAGCACCTTCTAGTACATTTATTTTATATATTAACTATATATTTACATCAGGTAATTATGTTTCTATGGGCTTTTTTCTTTTCTTTCCTCTTTACTAAAAATGTAAAGGAACAAAGGACAAAGGCAGGAGGAGAAGGAAATGCTTCTGTCATTACCCTTTCACCTTTACAATTACTTTATGGCACAGATAACAGAAACTGAAATAAAACAGCTTTCTCTGAAGGAGAACAATTCATAGGTTATTTCAGTCAGGAAATACATGAGCGGGGAAAGGACCATGGCACACATTCCCCCTTCTCTGGTGGTTTGGCTGCAGCTGATGTTGGTGCTACAAGGTGATGGATGGGGTCATGGTGGGTGGGTAGGTGTGAGAAGGGAAAATATGTGTTTTCAGTCTTGACTCCGAGAAGAAAAACCAATTTATAATGTCTAGTTAATGTAAAGCTGAGGCCACTTTCATCCGTGCTAGAGAGCTGGGATTAATGTTTCAAAGAAAAAACAAATAGCAGTTCCTTTCCCTAATTCTAAATTCCTTGAGAGCTGATTCAATGTAATTTTACCACAGTAGGAATGTAGATGCTCTACAACTTCAGAGATGTTCTGGAAACAAGGGGGTAAAAAGAGATGGACTACGCACAGCAGTCTTCCCCAAATTGGAATCTTGATAATTTGGTTTATAACTCCCATTATTTCTTATCCAGGACAGCCATGAGGCTTGGGATGATTTGGGAATTAAAATCCAACAAAGCCACAGCTAGCAAAAGTTTTCTAGAGAGCGGCAGGAAAAGTTATCTTGCATATTTGTGGCAACGTAAAACATTTGTTTTTCAAAAAGAGATTATTCACTGAAATCCCATCTGGGTGCTTAGAAATGGTGGCTGAGAACTGTGGTGTGTGTAGATTGAGCTTAGTTCCTGGTTTAGTTCTCTTAGTTCATTGACATGGGAAATAAAAAGCAGAAGTTTTGCATTGAAACCCCAACCTCAGTGATATTCAGGAGTGAATCATGTCTGTGGTAGATTAGAGAACAGAGGAGGATAAACATAGATTCTGAAGATTTTCTTTTACTGTGTTCATATCCTGCCTTTTTCCTATGAGTTTGAAATCATGAACTGAAGACCTGTTTAATATGGTATTCTCATGCCCAATATTGAACATCTTCAGACCAGGAGAATCACTGAGAAGGGAGAAATCTTTTAGGAGTCAGGAAATATATTTTAGGAAATATATTTTTGAGAGGCACTAATTTGTTTTGAGCTGAGGGTAGGGAGTGAACTTCAGGGGTATTTCCCACTGTTGAGATGAAGTGCTCTCCACCCATGCTAAAGTCAACAAAATTCTATAATATTGGTAATCCTAACATTTCTGCTGTATGCTGCTTCTATGCTTGTTCCTGATCCCCCGATTTTCCTCTAAGGATGACACAGTCCAAGGAGGGGAGGGGGAGGGGGAGAAAGAGGGGGGGAAGAGTTCAAGATCCCTTTTTAACACTTGAATGGGTACTGACGATTTAAGCCCACCTCATTTATGTGGCTAAATGGAAAGCAATGTCATTAGGATGCATTAGGGAAAAGATGCTTGTGCTGCACCATAGTTAGCCAATAAAGGAGAATATTTGAAGCTCAGAGTTGAAATGAGGGGTCCTTGTTGTTCTCTGAGCTTGACTGCAAGTAAAATGACTTGTAGATGTTTCATTATCCAAACTAGGTAACATCATCATGCTGCGTAATTAAATGTCTGCAAAAAAACAACCAAGCTCAGAGAGCACCAAGGACCCCTCACAGTAGTTAGCAACAAAGGTGTACAGAACGTACAATATACAAAAGGACCCCCTATCCATTGATGCTTGATTTTTTTAGTGTTTGGAAAGGGTTAGGCCAAATGTATAAGTCTCATCTGGTAGAATTGTATTTCCCAACTTGGCAATTTAAGATGTGTAGACTTCAACTCCAAAAATTCCCAGCTAGGTTGCCTGGAAAATTCTATGACCTGAAGTTCATACATTAAAAAATTGTATTAAAAATTTGATGTACCTATTTACTAATTATTAAAAAAGCAAACAAAAACAAAAAAACAGAAAGTACAGCTCAACACTGGATCTCAACAGGCCAGTCTTAGGAGATCCCTTTTACAAAGAATAGAGCGGGGAATGAAAATAACGCAGTTATTTTTTACATGCTCGACTGCACCTCCAGGGAAGTATTCTTACAAGATTTCACACATGAACATGCTGTTTTGATGCAAGAACAAAGAGCATTCTCAAAGAGAACCTAAGTAATACAGTGGGCCCAGTTACACACATTTTGTATAGGTGATCTTTGATTTAGGAACACAATTGGGACCTGAATTTTGGTTGCGAAGTGAGGCAGTCTTTAAGTGAGTCATCGCAAGACTGAATCAAATTTTATGCCCATTTTTCCATAGTCATTAAGCAAATCATGTGATCATTAAGAAAATCATGCGACTGTTAAGCAAATGCGGCTTCTACCATTGAAATAGTTGAAAACCAGCTGAGAAGGTTGCAAATTGTGATCATGTGAACACAGAATGTTGCAACTGGTCATAAATGTGAGCTACATGTCAAGCACATAAATTGTGATCATGAGATTGCCAGGGTGATGCAACAGTCATAACTTGAAGAACAGGTTGTACATCACTTTTTCAAATGCCATTGTAACTTTGAACTGTTGTTAAATGAATAAATCAAGAACTACCTATACACATTTATGCAAACATGACAAGAATATTTTAGTCCAAAAGTTAAATACATTTGCTTTTTCATGGTATCCTATAGTCATGGGATCCTATTGTCCCTAGACCAGAAGGAGCCAATATGGGATGCACCACCATCCAGTCTACAAATGGACACACTCCTACTGTCATGTTCCAAAATTAAAATCAAGTACCGTACCTAATGATCAAGTTCTGACACACCCAAGCTGAAATTCGGCATTACATGCACTCTGACGTTTGAGCTATAAATATAAACCTGCAATATGATTGCCAGGCATATTTAATTTTATAAGCCACTGGGAAGAGTTTGCAACCAAAGTCTCTTGTTTTAAGTTTGCATATGTAGGTCTTTTTTTTGTTTGTTTGTTTTTCTCTTCTATCTTTGAAATAACTTTTTTTTGCTTTTGTTTCTTCAGGTGCTGCTAAGGTAGAAGCAGGTACGTATTATGCTTCAATAGAAAACCTTTCTGCAAAGGAAGAAATGGATATTAAATTGCATAAGACATTGGGGATTAGCAGAGACTTAAAAGATCCAACCATTCTTCTATACAATTCTTCTTCAGTGACAGACATTGTTAATGGCCCTAATGATTCTTCTCAGATATTCTGCTGACTTACAATATAAAGACTCTCATGACCCATGGTTGACTGCTGATGATGTGGTTTTTCTCATGGAAACATGGAAGGGATTTGTCTTTGACTTCTTCCATGACATTTTCTCAATTTCCCAATCTAGTTCACAATATTGGATGTTTCTCATCTAAAACTTAACCAGGGCCAACACATCACATTGACAAGCAAGATTTCTGCCTGGGGACTAGATAAATCCCAAAGTATATAATTAAAAAAAATAACTTTGGCTACTGATGAGCCCGATTACCAAATATAAAACCACTTTCTCCAATCTGATAGCCACTAGAAGCATTAGACTACAGCTTCATCACCCCCAGCTGTGACTGAAGGTACTTACTGTCAAACATAGAAAAAAGGCCTTAGGTTGGTAACACACTATTTATCAAATCTGTATGTGGACAACCAATAGCTCCAAGGCTACATTGTCCAAATCCATTTTTCCAGCCTTCAGAATCCCTTCTGGGATGAATACTGAAAATTAACAATTTTGTTATTCCAAAACAAAACTACTGGACACCCTAAAATAGATTCAAGATTATTTTAATAAACAAATGATAAAACTGAAGAACAGAGAAACTCTCACATGCCTCCATGCCTGATGTGGTTTTGGATACTTTGCATCAATGCCCCATTTCTGCGGCTCTGAGTGCACTATCTTCATTTTCCAAAGTTTTCCAGCACTGTTCTGTAGCATAGGCATTGGATTCTAATGGCATTCAGGCAACATTTTCATGTATAATGTGGAATGTTAATAGAAATATTTTAAAGCAAATTAACATTAAAGGGGGAAATGTTTTTGCCAGTAGAAATGTTGTTGGATGGTCATGGTATTCTTCTTGCTGTAAATCTTCTTTCCTCCCAGCTTGCGGGCAGCCTGTGACATCACGGATAGTTGGAGGGCAAGCAGCTCTTGAAGGGGCATGGCCCTGGCAAGCCAGCATTTTTCAAGACAACAAACTGATTTGCGGAGGTTCCCTCATCAGCTCCAACTGGGTAGTATCTGCAGCTCACTGCTTCAAGTTGTGAGTAGATGTTAGTTAGAACATTAGACACTACGATGCAGGCAGTGTCGAGTTTTGCTCCAGAGGCAGCTGGAAATTAGGCTGACTGATTCTGTCGTCAGAGTTGTGGGTCTCAAGAAGTGCAGTCAAGCAATCGAGGAAAGGCAGAAGAAGAAGAAGAATGTTGGGTGTGGTGCAGCAGCAGGTTGCTCTCTTACCAGTGCTGGTGTGCTGCGCACGCATCTCCATGCTTCGTGTGCACGCCCCTCGCGTGATTTTGCTTCTGCGCATGCGTGGAAGCAAAATCATGCTGAAATCTCACGAGGGGACGTGGGGGGGCGTAAGATTTTGGCGCGATTTTGCTTCTGTGCATGCGCAGAAACAAAATCGGCCAAAAATTCACGGGAAAAAATGGTGATGCGCGCGGTGGACCAGCAGAGAGGGCTCCGGAGCAGTTGCACACAAATTGTGCAATCGGCCACTCCCTATCGGAGTTGTGCACTGGGCAGCTCCGGCAGGAACCCACCTCTGGTGTGGTGGCTGGATGGTCTTCCCATCAGGCAGAGTAACAAGACTGCCTCAGGCAGCAGTTGCTCACAAGATACTGAAGCTCCTGTATAATGCCAGAAACATAAACTAGGTCAGTCATACCACCTCTTTGAAACTCCCGTAAATTAGCCAACTAGACTAAGGTGAGACAGATCTTCCCATCCATTCAGCTTCTATACCAGGGGTGTCAAACTGGTGGCCTGCGGGCCAGATGCGTTACATATAGGCCACACCCACCCCGGCTCCACAAAGGCAAAAATCATCATGATACGTCATGATATGTCACGTGCCGCAATCGAGTTTGACACCCATGTTCTATACAGTGAATGGAAGTGGAGGGCTCAGCCTCAAACACTGATGTGGAAGCAAACTGGCAGAGTATTAGAAAAGAGGAATAAATGTAGTCCTCACCTTACAGCCACTATTGTTCAGTGAGAAATTTGTTAAGTGAGTTTTGCCCCGTTTTATGACTTTTCATGCCACATTAGTTAAGTGAATCACTACAGTTAAATTGGTAACATAGTTATTAAGTGAATCTGGTTTCCCCATTGACTTTGCTTGTCAGAAAGTTGCAAAAGGTGATCAAAGGTATCCCAGGACACTGCAGTCGTCATAAATGTGCATCAGTTGTCAAGCATCTGAATATAAATCACATGACCATTGGCAGTGGTGGGATTCAAAAAAATTTACTACCGATTCTGTGGCCGTGGCATGGCTTGGTGGGTGTGGCAGGGGAAGGATACTGCAAAATCCCCATTCCCTCCCTATCAGCTGGGACTCGGGAGGCAGAGAATAGATGGGGGTGGGGCCAGTCAGAAGTGGTATTTACCGGTTCTCCAAACTATTCAAAATATCTGCTACCAGTTCTCCAGAACTGGTCAGAACCTGCTGAAACCCACCTGAGCCATGGGATTGCTACAACGGTCAAAAGTGTGAAAATGGTCATAACTCACTTTTTAGTGATGTTGTAACTTTGAACAGTTACTAAGTGAACTGTTGTAAGTCGAGGGCTACCTGTAGAAGAAAATAACCTCTCTTCATTTTGAAACCTAAGAAAATGTCAAGCTTTGCAAAGTCCAGCCAAATGCAAAGCTTTCTATTTAAATCAGTGCTTCTCAACCTTGGCATCAACTTGACACTAGCTGGGGAAATCTGGGAGTTAAAGTTCACACATCTTAAAGTTGTCAAAGTTGAGAAACACTGGTTAAAACTAAAAGCGTCTTAAAGAGTATTTTGTATATTTTTGTAGAATTTTATTCATACAGTTTTAGCTTTTAATATTATAAGCCTCCCAGAGTTGCCCTGTGGTAAGATAGGAAGCCAATAAATTTGATAAAGTGAAAACATCCCAGAGAAAAGCAGATTCAGACAATTATATTATTGCTTTAAAAAAATAAATCATATTAACAAATGTAACACTTGCAGCTTTTAAAATACAGTATTTTACTTATTTCAGCAGAAAAGCTCTTTTCCTTTGGTTGCATTGAAGAGAAAAGAATAATACGTTGGCCCTCAATAATTTCTCATGTACAAGGATTCGGCATCATAGCTTGAATCCAGGGAGAGAAGGATCTTATTGACCCTTTGCAAGAAATAATGGAATATCATGAACATTGATGATGGACACTAATGATGTCTAAATCATAAACAAGAAAAGTTATTTCCTGAGTAGCAATAACCTATCCATGGCTTTGCAGTGGGGGAGAAATAGATTCCCTGGGCACAACTGGATCCAGGAAACTTAGTCCACTATCTTACTCAGCTGTGTACAATAGTAATTTTAACTAAAGAGTTTATGAGTTTTCAGCTCCAAGGGTATGAGCCATGGTGGCACAATACTGTGCAGGCTTCTTCTGCTGCTTGCTGGCTGCCTGCAATTTGGCAGTTTGAATTTCAAAAGGCTCAAGGTTGAATCAACCTTCCATCCTTCTGAGGTCAGTAAAATGGTGACCCAGATTGTTGGGGGCAATACGCTGACTCTGTAAACCACTTAAAGAGAGGGCTGTAAAGTACTGTAAACCAGTGTATAAGTCTGCTATTGCTATTCACAAATATGGTTTAAAAAAATCAAGATAGCAATTCTGAGGGTGTATTCAAAACTCCTCCAATTTTTATACGGACAGTATACAGGAAGTACATAAAAAGTGGGCTGAATTTGGATCACACTGTCGCAATCACCATCTTGGCTTTTTTTTTTAAACCAGATTAAAAAGCTTATATTTCACTTTTGATTCTCAACTTTCAGCCCTGAAGCACCCTATGAAATACAGTTGGGTGCTTATAAACTCCAGGACCCTTCTCCTAATATGGTGACATTGACCATTAAACGTATCATCTCTCATCCTGACTACACGGAAGAGGAGGGCTCCAGCGGGGACATTGCTTTAGTGGAGCTGAATTCCCCAGTGATTTTCAATGACTATATCCTTCCCGTCTGCTTGCCAACATCTTCTGTGGAGTTTCCTGCAGATACAAAATGCTGGGTCACTGGATGGGGACAGATTGGGTCTGCAGGTGAGGAAAACTGGAGGAAACATGTTTAATTGTCCTCAAAGAGACCCAGAAGGCTGGACTACGTGTGACCTTTTTTTGTTTGTTTGCTTGCTTGCTTGTTTCTTCCTTTCCTGGTGCTCAGCCACACACATCTTTATTTGGGAAAAGAAAGCTGCCGAGGCTGCTTTTCCTATATGGGTTTTAAAGGCTTTCCATAATCTTGCTCAACATGACTTGTTGTGTGTTGGTTGCATCATAGACAGCAAAGTCTTTATGGGAGTTGTCGTGGAGTAAAGTAATATGATCCATGGTAGCACAGTGTTTAGAATGCAGTATTGCAGGCTAATTCTGCCGACAGCCAGCAGTTCAATTCTCATAGGCTCAAGGTTGACTCAGCCTTCCGTCCTTTCAAGGTCAGTAAAATGAGGACCTAGATTGTTGGGGTCAATATGCTGACTCAGTAAGCCAATTAGAAAGGTCTGTAAAGCATTGTAAAGCGGTATATACTGTAAGTCTAAGTGCTATTGCTATTGCTAAACTGAGTGAGGAATTCCATCTCTATGAAAAGTTTGGTTTTATTTAATTTATTTTGAACACAGAAGAGTGATTAGCTAGAACTTTAAAAGTGCAATTTTTCATGACTCCCAACAATATACAATAAGAAACAAGATTACACAAGTGGCGAGTTGTATAAGTACACATTATAAACCTGCCCAGATGTTGCTGAAATACATTAGATTTCCCAGAATCTTTCATCACTCATCTTCCTGGTTGGGACTGCTAGGAGTTGTGGTTTAGCAACATCTGGAGTTCTACATATTTTGCATAAATCTGTTGCCTGGGAATGAAAATTGTCCCATTTTTATTTTCTACAGAAAACTTGGCACCACCCCAAATCCTTCAGGAACTGGAGGTACCAATCATAGATCGCAAGACCTGCAATGATCTCTATAATATGAGCACAGGATATCAGTTACCAACTGATCTTGTCAAAGCTGATATGATCTGTGCAGGGTACAAAGAAGGTGGAAAGGATGCCTGCCAGGTAGGCTGTTCTAAAACCTATTCTTTAGAGAGTCAAAATGACATGCAAAGATAAATACTGAGCAACTAAAAGAAAGTTCTATAGGTATCTTCACTGTCCTGGGAAGGAGTTAAATGTATTAGGTAGGAGTCCTATGGGAGTTGGGCGGCATATAAAAATGACCAAATAAATAAATAAATTTGTTATAGGCATTTGTTAAACTGATTCAAAAGACCAGAGGTGCAAAAATATGTGCCACAATTTCTTTGGGGTTCTCCAGGCTAAAAGTAACCTCCACCTCTGCATCTCTTCAATAATAAAACTTTTCAAATGCATAAACATCTGCACCTCTGGTGATCTATTCTTGGGTGCCGATCTTCCTGAACATGAAGAGAGAGATGATCACAATTCAAAGTGATGATTAAGTAATATGATCTATCAGGATCTCCCTCTTTTTGAGTAGGAAGTTGTAGGGAGGAAGGGTTATACCAAGAAGGTGCCTTGGGGCAAAATGGATGACTTCAATCTTGAAATGCAAAAATGGGCTTGGTCTAAACAACTTTTTAAGAGTGGTCCTTGAAATGCAATGCAAAGCATGCCGTGACCCTCAACCTGATGGAAAGCATGAGGTCCTGCTGTAGACATAATCAGCCACGGAGTCCTTTTTTCCTATCTTAGAAAAGCCATCCCCCAATGATCAGTTCTCTTTTACCCTCTGGAAGGGTAAAAGGGTTCCAACCAGTTAAAAAGGGGGGGGGAGAAATCATACTCAATAATCATGTAAGTTTCTGGGCAGTCAGTCATTCAATTTCATATACCTAAAAAAAAGCTTTATTAAACTCAGTTGTGCTAATTTCTGAGTATGCCTTCCTGCTGCAATCACAAAATATGTTTAATCTGTTTAAAGAATTAACCTTTTTTACAGTACCCTGAATCATAATACCACCAAAGGAACTGGGTTAGCATAATATGCAAAGGCACAACAACACTCAGTCAGAACAAAAATTTTAATATTAGGAAATTAGGAAACTATTATAAAAGCTTAAGTATCAGGAGTATTAGGACGTTGTAACTGAAGGCCAAGAGTGACTTCAGAGCACAGTGGGAGTCTAATGATATGTGGGAGACAGGAAGAACCACCACAGACTAGGCCAGGGCTGGCAAACTCATGGCCCACAGGCCAGATACATCACGCACTGGCCACGCCCATGCCCGGTTTAGTGAAGGGGGAGAAGTGCCGATATGTCTCGTGACGACGCTGTGATGAGAGTTTGACATGCCTGAACTAGGTAATAATCAGAAGAGGCAGCTGAGCCCTCCAAATGAATGGGGCATAACGTGTCTCAGAAGGGAGACTTGAAAGATTGTTAATGTAACCGTACAATAAAAATAGAGCTAGCACTCCTGGGTATGCATCTTGCCTGGGCTATTGTACAAGGATGACAAGATGAAAGTAGTTTTGGTCTACAATTGTTCTTAAAGCAACTGCATCATTACTTCTCAGGTTTCAAAAATTTTCTTAAGAGCTGTAACTATTAGAGGAGAACCCTGTAATTCCCTTTAGCCAAGGCTTCTGGTGTTAATTGTTTGTGATTGTATTTTTTTTCTTTTTGTTCTTTGTTGCACTTGTATTTTGGTCTGTGACTGTAAAATAAAATTATATATATATATAACTGCATCACTTCAAGCAGCTGCTTTAAACAATTGCAGACATGGGCCACATGCATGGCTTTCATGTTCCAAAGCATTTGGGAGGATTTAAATTCACAGTTCTGCTTAACATGTTGTCTATGTGTATTTGCCAAGAGATTCCCATCATAATTGAGGAGCAGCAATATATATTATCTCTGACACACTCCACCTCCCAGTCAACTTTAGCAACAAGGTTAAGGGAAGATGGGGAAATTATTACATGTATTTTAATATTCATTTTTACTATCAAACTTTGGAATTTATGGCTGCTTATTGAGATGCACTTTTACAAAACGAGCTGAGTTTTCAATTATATTTTCACAGCATCTGTAAACAGATGGTGGACTGCAAAAGGTTTAAAACAGATGAAAAGTGTAGTTCACTGACATCCAGAAAATGCATGTGGTAACTTCCTGTACAATGGAGATCAATTGCTGATTAACATCAAGATTGTATATGTACTTACTCGTGCCCTCCGGGTTCAATGGGGTTTACTAATCTACTCAGGAAGAGGAATAGTTAACTAATCTGTTCTCAGGAATTTCACTGAGAACAAAAACAAATCTACCAGATATAATAAATGCCAATAAATTGCAGTCTTCTAAAAATAGTAAATGTCAATAAATCCATTGGGACTTCCTTTTCAGTAGAATATAAAATTTTGCTCTAATTCTTTCCACTTTTTTTTTCAAATGAAGAAAACTTGCTAGTTTTAAGGAAGTTAAAGTTCTCTTTCAATGATATATACAGGTTCTCATCTTACATCAGCAAAGTTGATAAACAGTTCTTTTTAAAAATATTTTAAAATTAAAACTGGTAGGCTACCATCAGCAAAATTAGGAGAGAAAGGACATGATTTGTTTCAAGTGAGATAAAATTCTTCAGATTCTTCCAATTAAGCTATATCTTGCCTCCTGACTTCATGGGAAAATCTTGGTCATTTCTTGGAAACTTCCCTTCGCAGAGAAGATGGCAAGTCTCTTTGTTAAGTCCCCTTAGACTTCCTGCATTGGCACCCACAGTGCCATCCATCCTCCAGTCTTCCTGCACTATCAGCACATCTCCAAGTCTCTCCCCCCCCACCTCCCGCAACTCACATGCCAGCCCTCTGCCAGTCCTCTGAGGGCCTCTTTCACCCACCCCCATGGCACTACCTCCCTGTGCTCTTTACTAGGACTCCCACCACTTTTCACTTAACCTGCATGTCTTGGGGTTACGACAGTAACTGGTACTGCTTGGATTACTATCACTAAATGATCCAGTCCTGTGACATTGCACTTTACAAACATATCACTTAATGACAGTGATCCCAGTCCAAATTGCCATTGTAATTTCAAGGACTACCCGCAACTTAAAAAAAAACCATTTGAAAATGTCAGTGTTTTGCATAGCAGCTCTTTCCATGGTTTAGGTCCATATGAAGTGGACAGAGTTGGAGAAACTCTCAGAATGTTGAAATTTAATTTCCTTTCTTTACACATGGCCCAGTGTGTCACTTGCTTGGCTTTAGCTAAGGTTTCATTATAATATAATAATAACAACAGAGTTGGAAGGGACCTTGGAGGTCTTCTAGTCCAATCTCCTGCTTAGGCAGGAAACCCTACACCACTTCAGACAAATGGTTATCCAACACCTTCTTAAAAACTTCCAGTGTTGGAGCATTCACAACTTCTGGAGGCAAGCTGTTCCAATGATTATTTTGTCAGGAAATTTCTCCTTAGTTCTAAGTTGCTTTTCTCCTTGTTCAGTTTCCACCCATTACTTCTTGTTCTACCTTCAGGTGCCTTGGAGAATAGTTTGACTCTTTCTTCTTTGTGGCAACCCCTGAAATATTGGAACAATGCTGTCATGTCTCCCCTAGTCCTTCTTTTCATTAAACTAGACATACTCAGTTCCTGCAACCGTTCTTCATATGTTTTAGCCTCCAGTCCCCTAATCATCTTTGTTGCTCTTCTCTGCACTCTTTCCAATGTCTCAATGTCCCTTTTACATCGTGGCGACCAAAACTGAATGCAGTATTCCAAGTGTGGCCTTACCAAGGCATTATAAAGTGGTATTAACACTTCGCGTGATCTTGTTTCTATCCCTCTGTTAATGCAGCCTAGAACTGTGTTGGCTTTTTCATCATGTGTTTACTGTCCAGTGCATTCCTGATATGAAC
>JALIGW010000023.1:12444284-12491784 GCA_023053685.1 Diadophis punctatus similis | reverse complement strand
TAGCTGGTCTAAAAATTAATAAAGGAAAAACCAAAATAATAACTAAAAATTTAACGAATATACAAAATCAAGAACTAGAGGAGAAATTGGAAATTGGAAATTTCTCTGGGGAGAAAACGAAGCAAAAACAAATTCAGGCTGGCGGGGGGAGGGGGGTCGCGCTCAGGCGGATTGGTTGCTGCAAATGAATTAAGATGAAGAGCACCGTCTTCCAACTGGGTGGTGGGACAAGTTTGATTTCGAAGAGGGGAGGGGGTGTTGGGTAAGGTGACCAGACGTCCCGATTTTGGCGGGACACACCCGCTTTTTCACCATTTGTCCCGCGTCCCGCCCGCCCTCTTAAAAAGTCCCGATTTTTTAAAACAATGCCCGACTAGGGCATTCTTTCAAAAAATCGGCCTGAAAGGCAGCAGGCCTCTCAGCTCGGGCCGGCGTTGGCGGCGGGCAGGCGCTGGAAGCTGGGGGGAGGGGGAAGGGAGGCTGCTCCTCCTCTCCTTCCCCCGCCCCATCCCTAGCCCCGCCCTCGGAGGCGCCGCTGCGGTTGGGAGGGGTGAGGGACGAGGAGCCGTCGCCGCTTTGAGCTTACGAGCGGCGCAAACAGCCCTTCCTCGTCCCCCTCCCCTTTCTTCCCCCCGTCGCCTCGCTGCCGCCGTTGCCCTGGGGCCGGGCGGGCGACCGGGAGACCGCGGCGCTTGGATGCTTGGAGCAGGTAAGCTCCGGCTGCCTCCTTTCCCCGTCTCCCGCCTCCTGTTCGTTGCTTGCCAGCCCGGCCGAAGGGAAGGCGGGAGGCGAGGAAAGGCCTCCCGAAAGGAGGGGAGGCAAGCCAGCCCGGCCGAAGGGAAGGCGGGAGGCGAGGAAAGGCCTCCCGAAAGGAGGGGAGGCTTCGGGAGCCCGCCTCCCTTTCGGGCCGAAAGGGAGGCGGGCTCCCGAAGCCTCCCCTCCTTTCGGGAGGCCTTTCCTCGCCTCCCGCCTTCCCTTCGGCCGGGCTGGCAAGCAACGAACGGGAGGCGGGAGACAGGAAAAGGAGGCAGCCGGCAGCTTACCTGTCGCGAGCTGCAGGCATCCAAGCGCCCTCCCGCCTCCCCCCCTCCCGCCTCCCCCCCCCCACCTCACCTGGACGCCGACATTTGCTGTTTTGCCCTCTGCGCATACGCAGCGTTCTGCGCATGCGCAGAGGGCAAAACTCAAATGGAGAAACCCACCCCCGTCAATCGTGTCACGCTTGAAGAAAAAAAAATCTGGTCACTTTAGTGTTGGGAGCCTGGGGAGGTGGCAAGCGGGAGAGAGGGAGAGGGAGGGTGGGACGGAGAGAGTGTGTGTGCCCTTTCTCCAGTGGGGGCAAATTTAGTTGATCTATCACTAAGGTGACCAGACGTCCCGCTTTTGGCGGGACAGACACGCTTTTCAAGCGTGTGTCCCGCGTCCCGCATTCTTTCCAAAAAGTCACGCTTTTTTGGAAAGAATGCCGAAACAGCAGGACGTCTGGTCACCTTAGAAGGGGAAGCACAAAAGAGAGGTACTACCACCGAAATAAATACCGGAAGCAAGTCGGGCTCTTTGAAAGCAGGGGACAGCACCAGGGAAGGTTTCCCTGACGGGGGTGCCGTCTGCCTGCTGGGGGGAGGGGGAAGGGGGGCTGCTGCTCCTCTCCTTCCCCCGCCCCATCCCTAGCCCCGTCCTCGGAGGCGCCGTTGCTGTTGGGATGCGGGTGGAGGGGTGAGGGACGAGGAGCTGTTGCCGCTGCCGTCGTCTCAGAAAAAGAGGGTTGAGGCGCCGCTGCGGACTCGGAGCGGCAGTTTGAGCTCACGAGCGGCCCCTCCGGTGGCGCAAACAGCCCTTCCTCGTCCCCCTCCCCTTCCTTCCCCCCGTCGCCTCGCTGCCGCCGTTGCCCTGGGGCCGGGCGGGCGACCGGGAGACCGCGGCGCTTGGATGCCTGGAGCTCGCGACAGAGACCTAGCCTCGAGCCCGCCATGGGCTGCTGCGGGAGTGCCGCCTCGCAGGTAAGCTGCCGGCTGTCTCCTTTCCCCGCCTCCCGTTCGTCGCTTGCCAGCCCAAGCCACTGCCGGCTCCCGAAGGGGAGGCGGGAGGCGAGGAAAGGCCTCCCGCCTCCCCCCCCACCTGGACGCCGACATTTGCGTTGTTTTGCCCTCTGCGCATGCGCAGCGTTCTGCGCATGCGCAGAGGGCAAAACTAAAATGGCGGCGCCCAGGCGGGCCCGCCCCCCGTCCCACTTAAAAAAAAAATCTGGTCACCTTATCTATCACCTCCACCACCCTGGAATTTTAACTAATTTTAATTTTAATCTGAAGATCGCAAAATAGCCCTAAAATCATAAATCATTCATTTACCGTATTTTTCGAAGTATAAGATGCACCGAAGTATAAGACGCACCTTAGTTTTGGGGGAGGAAAACAAGGAAAAAAGGCCTCTGCCTCCAAGCAATTTGGCAAACAGCAAACAGCAAACAGCACAGATGATATACACTGTTTGCTGTGTATTTCTGTGCATGTGTGCTTGACCCATAGAAATAGCAAAAAATTGGAGAAATGTACATTATGCCAGAAAGTTTTCTTAAATGTAGTCACACTAACTCCTCCCAATTATTTAAATAGATCTACTCCAAGGTAACTAAACTCTAATACTAAACAGGACACTGTTACATTTCAGACTATACTTGTACAGCGCTGTTAAAATTAATTAAAATTTCTGGAAGTATACATTATTCTCTATTATTTAAAAGAAGATACAATAGCACTGGGCCTCTTCAGAGCAAGCATTTATTTTAAAAAGCTTCTATATTTTGTTAAGTTGTCTAGATTTACAGGGATCTCCAACCTTGGCAACTTTAAGACTTGTGGACTTCAACTCCCAGAATTCCACAGCCAGCAAAGCTAACAAAGCTGGCTGTGGAATTCTGGGAGTTGAAGTCCACAAGTCTTAAAATTGCCAAGGTTGGAGACCCCTGGCTCTAGAACAATAATAAAGCAGTCTTTAAAAAATAAGTCTAATAATTTGAACATTCTACAGACATTTATAGTTATTCACTTACCCCCTTCCATCCAGTTGAGCAGAAAATAAAAATCTATTTGCCTTTGCAGTTTCAGTTTCACTTTCATTTTCCCAGGTGGCAAATCAGCTGTAGATCGGGAAGTGCTAGTGACTTGCTTGGCTTTATAGGCTCTTCCCTCTTTGCTGCAAACAGGTAAATTGCTGAAAGACAGAGGCCAAAGGGATGGGTGGCTGGGTGGGTGGGTCTACATTCGGTGTATAAGACACATCCAAGTTTTCACCCTCTTTTTGGGGGTAAAAAGGTGCGTCTTATACTCCAAAAAATACGGTATATATCATACACACACACACACATACACACACACACACACACACACACATATATATACCTCCATCTCTCCATATATACGAATGATATATATACATCAACCCTAAAAAGTTATTTAAGACAGACGAACTCACACCCTTTCTAAGTGTGTGCCTGTATGTGTACATATATTTGTAGAGAGACATGCACAATTACACATACAGACAGGCACGGAGAATGCTTTGATGATAAAATAGGAAAAATTCCAGCTCTTAACTTCCAGCCCATCTGTTGCCTCGACTTCGTAATGTAGAATAGTGCCAATAGTGCCCCTGCCCTGCCCTGCCCCCCCTTCAGTTTCTGCGCCGCCGCCTCCAAGCCCCCCTCAGGGATTGGAGGCGTCCCTGTGCCCCCCCCACCATGCCGATTTTCCGTTTCGATTGAGGAGGGGGCGCCGAGTGGGGAAGGAGGCCTGTTTGGGGTCGGGAAGGTGGAAGGGCCCGCCAATGAATCCTTGGAGGTGCCAGGAGGATGGCTGTCCCTGAAAGCTGCAAACCTCCCCTCCCTCGACTCCTGGCAAGGCTGCGATGGCGTTTGCTGCTTTGGTCGCCTCCCCCCCCCCTTCCCAAAAGGCCACGGTTGCGGCCCAGTCTCCCTCCCTCATGAAGAACTGTCATTCCTTTGCAAAGACCTTCCATCAGATGTCTCACTGAATTCCAGATGGCTTGTATTGTGGGGGTCATAGTGCTTTGGTATCATCTAAGTTCCTTCTCAGCAGAAAGAGTATTAAGTTGATCAACAAGTTCCTTGCGCGTGTTAAAAATGGTGCAGGACAAAAAAAAATGAAGAGACAATCTTTCATCTCCTATCAGGGATTCCTGTTGATAGAGATGATCGCAATCTTTCTTGGGAAAACATATGGCAACGTCTGTGGCCATCAGGCAACACTTCACAATGCTGTGACTCCAGGTGTCCCCAACTAGCCTTCCTGATTGCTACTAATTAGAGCAGAGGCAGGAGGTGCATTTAAATCTTGGAGAAGCTTGAACATATCAAAGCATTATTCCAATCCATTCCACAAGTAAAATGAGAAAGAGGATTAAGATGTTATAATTTATAATTTATTTATTTGTGAGATTTATATACCGCCTCACAGTGCAAGCACTCTCTAAGCAGTTTACACCAGTAAGCAATGTATATTCATATTGCCCCCAACAATCTGGGTCCTCATTTTACCTACCTCGGAAGGATGGAAGGCTGAGTCAACCTTGAGCCGGTGAGATTTGAACCGCTGACCTGCGGATCAGTGTCAGCTAAAGTGGCCTGCAGTACCTGCCTCTAACCGCTGCGCCACCTCGGCTCTTATTTTGGATCACTGATTTACTACCTTGTTGTTGTTTTAAAATAAATGACTCTGCCTTCAGAGTCATTTAGCATGAGAAAGAGGGGGTTAATAAAATGTTTTTCATATTTTAATTTTTTTAATATACTGTCTTATATATTTGGATGTTTTATTGTACACTGCCCAGAGCAGGAATAGCCAACACCCCAGAAGACAAGCTCAGGATCTAAAAAGATCGTGACAGACTTGAACAATGGGCTCTATCCAACAAAATGAAATTTATTGTGGAGAAAAGCAAAGTTTTACATCTGGGCAGGAAACACCAAAGGTACAAGTGCAGATTAGGCAAAACCTGGCTCAAAAATTAACTGTGAGAGGGACCTTTGAGTCCTAGTGGACGATCACTTAAACATGAGCCAGCAGTGTGCAGCAGCAGCCAAAAAAGCTAATACAATATTTGGTTGTATAAACAGAGACATAGAATCAAAGTCACATGAAGCATTAGTACCGCTTTATAAATCCTTAGTAAGGCCACATCTGGAATATTGCATCCAGTTTGGGTCAACCCATTATAAAAACGTTGTTGATATTTTGGGGGAAAGTGCAAAGAAGAGCAAATAAGATGATTAAAGGCCTAGAGACTAAAACATATGAAGAACGGTGGCAGGATTTGAGTTTGATTAGTCTAGAGAAAAGAAGGACTAGGGGGGACATGATTTTCTATGAAAATTTTTGTTGCTCCATACAGACCAAATTTTTAATCAGGAACCCACCCACCCCGGTCAATGGTGTCCCTCTTTACTAAAGTGACCAGATTTTTTTTTAAGGCGGGACGGGGGGGCGGGCCCGCCTGGGCGCCATTTGTTTTGCCCTCTGCGCATGCGCAGAACGCTGCGCATGCGCAGAGGGCAAAACAGCAAATGTCGGCATCCAGGTGGGGGGGGAGGCGGGAGGGCGCTTGGATGCCTGCAGCTCGTGACAGGTAAGCTGCCGGCTGCCTCCTTTCCTCGTCTCCGCCTCCCGTTCGTTGCTTGCCAGCCCGGCTGAAGGGGAGGCGGGAGGCGAGGAAAGGCCTCCCGAAGGGGAGGCGGGCTCCCGAAGGGCTGCCGGCTCCCGAAGGGGAGGCGGGAGGCGAGGAAAGGCCTCCCGAAGGGGAGGCGGGCTCCCGAAGGGCTGCCGGCTCCCGAAGGGGAGGCGGGAGGCGAGGAAAAGCCTCCCGAAGGGGAGGCGAGCTCCCGAAGGGCTGCCGGCTCCCGAAGGGGAGGCGGGAGGCGAGGAAAGGCCTCCCGCCTCCCCTTCGGGAGCCGGCAGCCCTTCGGGAGCCCGCCTCCCCTTCGGGAGGCCTTTCCTCGCCTCCCGCCTCCCCTTCAGCCGGGCTGGCAAGCAACGAACGGGAGGCGGGAGGCGGGGAAAGGAGGCAGCCGGCAGCTTACCTGTCATGAACTGCAGGCATCCAAGCGCCGCGGTCTCCCGGTCGCCCGCCCGGCCCCAGGGCAACGGCGGCAGCGAGGCGACGGGGGGAAGGAAGGGGAGGGGGACGAGGAAGGGCTGTTTGCGCCGCCGGCTCCTCGTCCCTCCCCCCGCATCCCAACAGCAGCGGCGCCTCTGAGGGCGGGGCTAGGGATGGGGCGGGGGAAGGAGAGGAGGAGCAGCCCCCCTTCCCCCTCTCTCCAGCAGGCAGACAGCTCTCTGAAATTCCGCCCGACTTGCCCGACCTCTCTTTTGCTTCCCCTTATTAAGGTGACCAGACGTCCCGCTGTTTCCGCATTCTTTTCAAAAAAGCGGGACTTTTTGAAAAGAATGCGGGACGCGGGACACACGCTTGAAAAGCGTGTCTGTCCCGCCAAAAGTGGGACGTCTGGTCACCTTACTCTTTACCAATGTTAAAATCTGGTCACCTTAAATTTATAATACACATACTCTCCGCAGCTAGAATCAGCCTTGAACAATGCTGGAAACAAAGGGATACACTAACTGAAAATATAATAATTAAGAAAATTGACTGTGCCGAATTAGACAAAATGACGATGGAATTAAATGAGAGAGGACTCTGAATACCACCGGTATGAAACTTGGAACAAATTATGATTGGCTTGAAAAGAGAAAACAAAATAATTAAATTAATAATCGATTAACTTAGTATTGTAAATATGACGATTTTTAACTATGTTAAAATGAGACTATATTAATGAATAGTAACTAAGTATGTAAATGAAAAAGGTTATACAAGCATGAGATTGTCGATATAAGTTGCTGTACTATAACACTAGAGGTTGTGTAGTGTATTTTTTACTGTAGTTTTTTGTCTATTTTTTATGTTTTTTTAAATGTAAATAACTCAATTAAAAAATTTTTTAAAGGAATATACATTAAGATTAAAGGGAGATGTGATAACAAGGTTGAGGAACGCCTATTTTAGGTACTCCCAATTCCCTTTTTAAAAAATATTTCCTAATAATTCAATGGTTTGTAATACAGCACAACTGGGGAAATGATTGGGGTGTGGTTTTCTCACACCTGAATCGTGCTGCAAAACACTGAAAAGACCAAAATCCTAGGTAAGCCGCCCAGGGTCATGAAACTCCATGTTACAAAATGGGGTCTTCATATACAAGCTACAAATGCCCTTCTCAAAATGGCAGCCACCTTTCTACGTAGTTACGTATAAGGAGCCTAGCGCTTGACTTTTAAACCACTTTTAGCTCGGAGAGGCGTAAAACGGAAATTATCTTCTTAAGACAACTCCCACTTTTATAAGGAAGGGAATTCTCGCCAAAATTCAGCGTTAAGCGTATAAAAAAAATAAAGTTCTAAAAACACACACACTCACACAAAAACCGCGAAGACAACCTTTAACTTCCGCACTCTTAACGGAAGCAACCATAGAGAGTAGTCGAGTCACGAAAGAAAACCCTTGGAAGGTGCGACGACCTTCCCAAACTGGGCGAGGCTTCAAGTTGCCTCTCTTAAGATGGCAGCGAGTGCTTCCGTGCCCATTTTTTCTTCCGGCGGCTGCTTCCGCGAGCTCTTCTATGGGCCGTCTATGGTTGTTTTTTTTTTCGACCGAAAGCCGTAAGGCGAGCCTCGGATTGGGCGCATGCGCCACGGTGTTCTCCCCCCCCCCACTTAAACCGGGTTGGGTTATATACCGAGATTGCAGTGCATGTTGGGAAACCGGGGATTTTGCTGCTTTTTCCTCTCTGGGGGGTCTGGGCTGAGGCTGCATCTGCAGAGATGGTGAGTCGGGGAGGGTAGCCGCCTGCGGGAGCGGGCCCGGGCCCGAAATAGTAGCAGAGGGAACGTAAGACGGACCGCCACCCTCCTGGCATCACCGTCCTCGCTCCCTTCCCTTTCTTTCTCGGGAGACGGGGTGTCCCCACTGCCCTTCCGTGGGATGCTCCTCGTCGTCCCGCCGCCCCCCCACCCCCATCTCTTCCCCGGCTCCGTTTTGTCCGGGCTCCCACGCGCATCGTTTTTCCCGACGCCCCGAAAGGAGGCGGCTTCCTGTTAGTTTGCTCCTTTTTGGGTTTTTCCCCCCGGGTGGTCTTAATCGGGTTTCCTCTGGTTCCGCCTCGGCCTCCCCAGTCCCAACAGCCCTGCCAGGTAGGCTCCGAGAAGGGTTGAGGGGCAGAGAAGGCAGCCCAGACGTTTTACGCGACAAAGAAGGAGAGGTTTTCCCGGTGCTGTGGGTGGCGCTGAGCTGTCTGATGCTCCCATCTTGGGACTTCCAAGACGCCGCCCTCGTTATTCCTCGCGACTCCTCGGGGGTCTATTTGGTATGGTTTATATGGTGGCTTTTTAAAAGGCACCCAGAAAAGACCTCGGTTAGAAAGACTTCGATAAGTTTAGCTTGGAAGGCTTGGTCTCCAAGGAAATTAACGGATGCTTTTGGCATCCAGGCGGCTTTGCATGGGGGGGAAAGGAAAAGTAATAAAGAAAAAATGTCTTCCAATGTACAAAAAGCTTCTCTGCTTCTGGGTAATAGTGCCCAGTATACCAAACTCTACCTTGTACACCAAATTGGCTCTTAACAATGTTACAAACATAACAACTCTAAACTTCTAGGTACTTTTATTTTCTAGGACACAGTATGAAAAGACTGTATGAAACTGGAAGTCTCCTCCAACCATTGAACTTGGCCAAATTCTTAGTTTTGGACTTTTACCCTATCCTTTTAAGATGCTCTCCAGAAGCTTTGGACTTCAACTCCCATCAACCCTTGCTGACCTGGACCCTAGCATTGGGGAAAATGTAAATAAAAATATGTAAAAAGACAAGTGATGGGTTTAATGCTACCCTGAAATGGTCAAAGCACTATTACTGCTTCTTATCAACTCAAGAGGAAGCAGTTAAAAGAGTGTTTTCTTAAGAAGTTTAGAGTATAGCTGAGTGTTACGTTTGCAACATTGTAAGACCCAATTTGGTGTAATCTTAAGGCATCAGACTACAAACGGGGAGACCGTGTATTCCAATCCTACCTTGGTTACTAAGCCAATTGGATGACCTTGGACTGATCACTCAGCCCTAGGAAAGGGGCAATGGCAAGCCGTTTGTGGAAAAACTGCCAAGAAAACTGCAGGGGATTTGTCCAAGCAGTTTCTAAGAATCACACAATTGAACAGAAATAAAAATACACTTTCAGTCTTAATATATGTATAAGAGACCCACCTAAAGTTATCTATGAATATCCTGTCTGACGTGGAATTTGAGCTTGGGCTCTGTCATGGCCTACTTAGTACATAAACCCTAATGTCATGATTTTGGATTTGATTCAATCTGTAACCTGCCTTTCCTCACCATATTAATTTTTGCCTTTATTATTTTTATAAATAACTCAAGGCAGCTAATGTATCTAATACTTCTTTATCCTCCTATTTTCTTCCAACAACAACTTGTGAGTTGCTGAAAGTGACTGGCCCAAAATCACCCATCTGGCCTTCATGCCTAAGGTGGTAGTAGAATTCATAGTTTCTAGCCAGGTGCTTAACTATTAGACTAAAGTACATTCATTACATCTCATTTCTACATCCTGTTTTTCCTCCTACAACAAGCCTGTGGAATAAGATGGATTGTGAGGTATTTACAAACCAAAATCATCTCCACCGCTTTCCTGGCTTAGGATGGATTGAATTCGACTGTCTCCAACCTCTGAACCTTAGGAGTAAATCAAAGACTTGGTTTCTGTAAAATAGGGTGATTTAAACATTATCTATGAAAGGTTACCCTTTATGATGGAGTGAAGTTGAGTTGCCAGAACTTTTGCATTCTAAATGGGCAAGTATCTAAACTAACTAAGATTTTACCACAAGTAAAAGAACTTTGGATAACTTCTGAAATGTGACTAAAAACATAAAATAATAGTTTGGGGAATCTTGCAAATGTGAAGACCAGACTTGCATAATATATGAGAACTGAACCATTGCTTTACCAGAGCTTTTCCAAATTAGTGCCATCTAGACATACAAGACTACAATGCCTACCATTCTGTTGTTATTCCTACTGGCTGTGAATGATGGGAGTTGTCAGCCAACATATCTGAAGAGTACCATGCTGAGGAAGCTTGAATTCTCTAAATCAATCGGGAAGATCTAGCTTCTGTCATTCCTCTGCCAGGGTGTCTTTTGTTAGATTCACAAATTGTACTAAGCCAAGATTTGACTAACAAAATTAATTGGGTTTGCCCAATATACTTACCAATCAAGATCTAATATGTTATATATTCTCTCTGGTATCTATGGAGGGTCTGGTAGCATTGGCTACCTGGAGTGCCTTCTGTGGTTTTGACTAATATGCCCATATCTACCATATTTTTCGGAGTATAAGACGCACCTTAGTTTTGGGGGAGGAAAATAGGGGAAAACAATCTGCCTACCAGGTATTCATCTGGCTAGCATCCTTAGTCTGGTCAGCTTCAGCACATTATTTTATCCCCTGGTTAGGACTTAAAAAAACCTTCTTCTGAGAGAGTAACAATGAAAGAACCTGCAAGCCAGTAAAAGCTGGGAAGATAGTTAGCACCTGGTTAGGGCTAGAAAAAAAACTTATTCGGAGCAAGTAGAGCAATGAAAAAAAATTCTGCAAAGACTTAGGGCTGGAAAAATATTCTTTGGAGAGAGTAACAATGAAAAAGCCTGCAAGGTAAGAGCTGGGAAGATCTGTTAGCACCTAGTTAGGGCTAGAAAAAAAAGCTACATTCGAAGTATAAGACGCACCCAAATTTTCAGGCACTTTTAGGGAGGAAAAAGGTGCGTCTTATACTCTGAAAAATACGGTATGTAGAGAGGAGCAACCTTGCCATAGTCATTTGTGATCCTGGGTTCTGTCTGGAGAAAACAGTTGTAATACTCTGTATGCAGTTTAATAGAGAGACTACCTACACTTGTAAAAACTCTGAGCCTTAAAGTAGGCCATAAGAACTAGTCACTTGGTTATTAGTTGACAAATATGAGAAATCCTTGGGAATACCTGAAGGAGGATTACATTTACTACAACTTCGAGATTCTGAGGTGTTAATCTGGTTGTAAATGACAGTGCTAATTTTAGTATACAATTGTTAACTACTGATGTCTTGTTTATAGTAAATATCAATTGGCTGACCCCCTGAAGACCTCAGAAGCAACAACAAAGTCTGAATTTAGGCCATTTTTTCAAACAGTGGACTTGTCTGTTGCTTGGCAAATCAATCTGAACAGTATAGGTCAGGGGTGGGTTCTAATTTACCTCGCCCCCCGGCTCGCTTCTTCCCACACCATGTGGGGGTGCGCGCGTTGCCCTCCACGTGGCCATGCCACGCGGGCATGCATGCACAGTGCTGAAAACTGCTTCTGCGCACGTGCAGAAACAAAAAACAGCTGTGTGTGCGCAGAAGCCAAAAGCAAGATAGAGGCGCCTACGGCGCCACCGAGAGCTGGTTTGAGGGCGTGGCCAGCCGGCCATCACTCCCAGTTTGGCGAGTGGGGGAAAATTCCCGCTACTGGTTCTATAGAACCGGTCCGAACCAGGAGCAACCCACCTCTGGTATAGATATATTTTATGTATATTACATAAATGTGGATGTAGAAAACACCTAGGAATAATTCTCAATTGTTCTGTAAAACTGAGGTTTTATGTAATTTGTATTTTATATTTTGGAGAATAATTATCTATCCTACATACCAAGTTGAGGTTTTCCCATTGTATAAAACAATGTCATTATTGATAGTGATAGCTTGTTTGGATAAAATTAGAATAGAATGCTACCGATCACCTAATATTATGAACCGGTCTGTTGTCCAACAGGATGTTTTTCTAATGATCCGACGTCACAAGACAACTATCTTCACAGACGCCAAGGAGTCCAGTACAGTTTATGAGCTGAAAAGAATTGTGGAGGGGATTCTTAAGAGGCCTCCAGAAGAACAGAGATTATACAAGGTATGGAGAGCTTATTATAGAAAGTACTATACCTTTGGGACTTTTTTAGTAAATTATGGCATTACACCCGGACCTGCTGTTTACTAAGTTGGTATATCAATGGTCTCCTTGATCAGTTCAGAGGTTATATTAATTTTTTAATCTAACATAATTGCTTCTCTTAAGAGATATTTCCATCTGAGATCCTACCCTGTTAGCCTTCCAGAGGGCTTTGAACACCTGGCTCTTCCCCTAAGCATTGGGTTAGGTCACAGAGGTCTTCAAACTTGGCAACTTTAAGACTTGTGGACTTCAACTCCCAGAATTCTCCAGCCATCTATGCTGGCTGGAGAATTCTGGATGTTGAAGTCCACAAGTCTTAAAGTTGCCAAGTTTGAAGACCTCTGGGTTAGGATATGAGTTGAGGTGTGAGGATAAGTGGTTGGCACTTGCAGGAAAAACATTTTTGTTTTTAACTTTTTTTTAAATGGATTGTTGGGAGATGCCTAGAGTTGTCATACGAGACAGGTGGCCATGTATGTCCTGTAAATAAAATAAATATTGAGTCTTCAGCACCCAGAAATCCCACACAGCCTCTCAATTGTATTTTTTAGACTCTAGAATTTCCAGGAGCTCTGCCTTCCCCCCCTCCCCCCACTGCTTAGTCTACAGCCAGATTGTAGGGAACAAATAACTCATTAGCTGATTCTGATGGTCTTTTGGAATCTCCACTGTTTTAAGGGAAGAGGATAACAGTTAGGCTTCTGGATTTTGCTGGTCCTTATCTCGGTACTGAGTGTTTGGGAATTACATATATGGCCTGACCGGCAGCTGTATGTAGTATATCTTGGTTTTAGTGTTGGAAGTAGCATTCTCAGTATCCTGATCTTCATATATTGTTTAAAAATCCTATACAGTAAACACCTGGGTATCTCTTCAGTGGAATAAATTAATAACCAGCCATCAAATAATAGCTATGTAAAACATTAAGCAGTTAACAACCCACAGAGTTGTATCAGATATACCAATGCAATTGGTTCACTAGCCACTTAGTCCTTTGCCCATCTAAGAAACTATTTTTCTGTGTGCCCTAGAAAATTGGGGATTAAAGAATCCTTAGAATTAGAGCTCTAACCTCATACTTCATTTTTTTAGTAAGATCAGAAACAGAAGTAAGGAGGGAGATAGAAAAATGTTTCCAGTGCATACTGGTTTGCAAGTAGAACAGTTTTAGTGAAGAAGAAGAAAAAATACAGACTTCTTACTACAGGTATTCCTCAACAATTGAGCCCAACATTTCTGTTGTTAAGTGAGACATTTGTTAAGTGAGTTTTGCCCCATTTTATGACCTTTCTTACCACAATTGTTAAGTGAATCACTGCAGTTGTTAAGTTAGTAACCTGGTTGTTAAGTGAATCTGGCTTCCCCATTGACTTGGCTTGTGAGAAGGTCGCAAAAGGTGATTGATCGTATGACCTTGTGACACAGCAACGGTCATAAATATGAACTCCTTTCAAGCGTCTGGATTTTGATCATGTGACCATGGAGATGCTGCAAAGGTCGTAACTGAAGAATGGTCATAAGTCACTTTTTTCAGTGCTGCTGTAATTTTGAACGGTTGCTAAATGAACTCTAGTAAGTCGAGGACTACCGTATTTTTCGGAGTATAAGATGCACCGGAGTATAAGACGCACCTTAGTTTTGGGGGAGGAAAACAAGGAAAAAAGGCCTCTGCCTCCAAGCAATTTGCCAAACAGCAAATAGCACAGATGATATACACTGTTTGCTGTGTATTTCTGTGCATGTGTGCCTGACCCATAGAAATAGCGAAGAATTGGAGAAATGTACATTATGCCAGAATGTTTTCTTAAATGTAGTCACACTAACTCCTCCCAATTATTTAAATAGATCTACTCCAAGGTAAGTCAGAATTTAACTCTAATACTAAACAGGACACTGTTACATTTCAGACTATACTTGTACAGAAATTAATTAAAGTTTCTGGAAGTATACATTATTCTCTATTATTTAAAAGAAGATACAATAGCACTGGGCCTCTTCAGAGCAAGCATTTATTTTAAAAAGCTTCTTTATTTTGTTAAGTTGTCTAAATTTACAGGGGTCTCCAACCTTGGCAACTTTAAGACTTGTGGACTTCAACTCCCAGAATTCCACAGCCAGCAAAGCTAACAAAGCTGGCTGTGGAATTCTGGGAGTTGAAGTCCACAAGTCTTAAAATTGCCAAGGTTGGAGACCCCTGGCTCTAGAACAATAATAAAGCAGTCTTTAAAAAATAAGTCTAATAATTTGAACATTCTACAGACATTTATAGTTATTCACTTACCCCCTTCCATCCAGTTGAGCAGAAAATAAAAATCTGCGTGTCTCTCCCAGCTATTTGCCTCTTTGCAGTTTCATTTTCATTTTAGCACTGGCAAATCAGCTGGGGATCGGGAAGCTGCTAAGGACTTTCTTGTCTTAACAGGCTCTTCCCTGTTTGCTGCAAACAGGTAAATTGCTGGAAGACAGGGGCCAAAGGGTGGGTGGGGGTGGGTGGGTGGGTGGGGCTACATTCGGTGTATAAGACGCACCCAAGTTTTCACCCTCTGTTTGGGGGTTAAAAGGTGCGTCTTATACTCCGAAAAATACGGTAACTATATTCTATCCTTTGCCCCCAACTCTATGGCAATTTGATGTGCATAGGACAGTTAAACCATATTCTAAACAGAGTTTGCAGTCTCGTTACCTAATTTCTTGATTTTAATTACACATCTGAGTAGTAGTTGTTCATGATTACCAGACTTTTTTTAAAAAGCGACTTCTCTTGCATCCTGGTGCAAATTGCCCCATTTTCCAGGATGATCAACTGCTGGATGATAGCAAAACTCTTGGAGACTGTGGCTTCACCAGTCAGACAGCACGACCCCAGGCTCCAGCAACTGTTGGCTTGGCCTTCAGAGCCAGTGGTGAGTGAAGTTGTTGCATGATTCTTGAAACCAAAGAAACACAACATTGCCATTGAAGATTAAGAGCCTTAAGACAAGGAAGTGGTTTTTACTGATAACCTAAGGGCGTTGGCCAAATTTGCCTTAGAAGAATATTCTGTGCCTGGGGTACTTCCTTTGAAAAGACCCACTTGTAATCGTGTAATGCCACACCTAAGATGGCAGGCAGCCAGGAGATGGCTTCCAGAGATGGTGTTAATGTGTAGCTAGTTATATCTGGTTTCTGCAGCACAAGCCATGTGGAGCTTTTAGCACCTGCCATCTTAGAGCCAATCTGGTCCAGGAGTCCCTAATCACTGACTACTACTGTGGTTCCCTGAAAATAAGACCCGGTCTTATTTTCTTTTGTGCCCCAAAATAAGGTCTTATTTTCGGGGGATGTTTTAACCTGCTTACCTTAGGACCACTGCAGCCAGGCCTCCCACTCCCCAACACCGGTCACACCGCTGCCCGACTTCTGTCCCACAAGTGGGTGGGGTCTTAACTAGGGCTTATTTTGGGGATATTATTTATATTAGGCAAGCTTATCCCACTGCTTAACAATGCTCACTGCCAGGAAATTCCTCCTCATTTCCAGGTTAGATCTCCCTCTGATGAGCTTCTACCCATTGCTGTTTCTCCTACTCTCAGGTGCTGTGGAGAAAGCATATCTTCCCTGTAGCAGCCCTTCAAATATTGGAATACTTCTCTGGGTTAAGCTTAACGTATCTAAATGTCTATGGAGATCATAGCTGTCAGTTGGATGAGAAGCGAAACGTCTTCAAAGAAAAACAAGAAAGTCCAGTTGCCTCTTGAAAAAGGACACTTAACATATCTAGTTCCTTTGGCCATTTTTCATAGGATTTAGCCTCCAGACCCCTTATCACCTTTGTTGCTCTTCTTTGCACCCTTTCTAGAGCCTCAGCATCTTGGTCACCAGAACTGGATACAGTATTCCAACTGTGGCTTCATCAGTGTGAATGGTATAGAAATAAAATGCTTATATGCTGCTTCCGGTTAAGGATTAATCAGGATTAAGCAATCACTATTTGAAAAAAAAATTAGGTGTGAGCTGTTTATGTGCTTGACTAGTTTGCCACCGCTTTGGATTTCTCATGATCTTCATTTTTGGTTTGGGATTTATAGTAGCCAGTGATGTAGCATAAAACAGGACCGTTCCAAGGTGACGGTGTCACACATGTCTTTTCCCCCCCTTCAGAAGATGCCTTTGAAAACCTCCGCATCGATTCCTTCTCCAGCCCACCAGAGCTCCCAGACGTGATGAAACCGCAGGATTCTGGCAGCAGCGCTAATGAGCAAGCAGTGCAGTGAAAAAAACCGATGCTTGTGGAGTTTGCTGCACAACCCATGGTATATCCTTGAACCTTCTTCCCCCAGCCTTATCTGACACGGAGAAAAGATACGGCGTCATCCCTTGTCTCTGATCTTGGTTTCCCTTCTAGCCTTCCTCCTCTGAGCAAGGCTACGTGTCGCCCTTCTAAGCCCAACCTCACTCATCTGACAGAGCTGTTTTCACTTTGGTTTTGAAAATAATAAAAAGGTCAGCTGTTTTTTTTTCCCCCTTTTTGTCGTGCGTTGTATGCCTGTTCAGTGAAATGGAAAGAGGGCCTTGGGACGAAGGGGAGGTGATATCATGACAATTATTCTATAAACATTACTGCAAACAATTATTCTGCTCATGTCATTCCTGTTGTCTTAAAGATGAAGACAGCTAATCTGTAGTGAAATACGCTATTAACACCTTCTAAGCCAGCCCCAAAGGTGCTTATTTTTTTTTCCTTTCAAGAGGCAACTTGACTTCCTTTGTTTTTTCTTGAAGATGTTTTGCTTCTCATCCAAGAAGTGAAATGTCTTCAAGGAAAAACGAAGTTCAGTTGCCTCTTGAAAGAAAAGTGGGGGAAAGCACCTTTGGGACAACGATGTCCTGGATGACTGAGAATCCGTCTTCTAAGGGAGCTTTCATCAACCTGTAACTTTCCATTGTGTTGGGATTCCATCATCTAAATTTTGTAGTCATAGGAGAAAATTCACTAGGGAATGTGAATTTTTTTATTGCCCATCAAGGCTAAGACAGATGCCTCCTATCTTAGGTAACATTAGCCACCTTGAAATTGCTATGTGTAATCACATGTCACTGCAACACCCATGCAATTAATCCTCTGCTTCTTGATAGGCAAGAAGGTGCCCTCCATATGTCTTGGGCTGTAAGGCTCACAATCCCTTCCCATTAGATATGGTGGCTGAAGCTGATGGAGTTGACATTAAAATACTTACAGGGTATCCAATTGTCTACCTGAGCCTACTTTATCACTGTAGTATTGCTTGCTTGCTCTCCCGACTTTTTTTTAAACTGTCAGATCTAGATTGCAAGTTGAGAGCTTAGTCTGTGACACCAAAGCTGATGACTACCAAAAGGTGGCAACAGCAGCAGTTTCCTGTAGTGTCACTGCCTAGATCAGTGATGGCGAACCTATGGCACGGGTGCCAAAGGTGGCACGCGGAGCCATATCTGCCGGCACGTGAGCCGTTGCCCTAGCTCAGCTCCAGTGCGCATGTGTGTGCCGCCAGCTGATTTTTGGCTCGCACGTAGGTTCTGGGAGGGCGATTTTGGCCTCTGGAGGGCCTCCAGGGTGGCGGGGGTGGAGCGTTTTTGCCCTCCCCAAGCTCCAAGAAAGCCTCTGGAGCCTGGGGAGGGCGAAAAAACGGGCCTACCGGGCCCACTGGAAGTCAGGAAACGGGGGAGTGGGATGGGTCATGCACGCATGCGCAGGGGGGTGGGGCGAGTGAGGGGCTTTGAATTATGGGTGTGGGCACGCACACGCGTGTGATAGCGCGCACGTGCACTATTTCGGCACTCGAGGAAAAAAAGGTTCGCCATCACTGGCCTAGATGCAAGGTAGGAGCTAGCTATTTCTTCTGGATGATCTAAAGAGAAAGCATTAACTTTTTATATGGCCATGTCTTTGTCATTCTTAAACTTAGAAACCATCACCTAAAATTGCTTGAAGAAATCCAAGTTTCCTTTGGCTGTGATATCTAGGTTCTAAAAAAAAAGACAGCCAAACAAGGCCTGTGTGAAATAATTATAAATGCTGATTAGCTTTTGAACGAAAGTACCCACATCCATGGGACAATGCAAAATAAATAGGTTTCAGATTTGACACAGGAAAGAAACTGTGCTGCTTAAAATATCCATATACTGTACCATGTGCTACTAGCAGTCCTGGGTAAAAAGCAATGCCAAAAATGAAAAGATGATGACACAATGTCCTAAGTTTCAGGTTTCCACTTTATTTTCATAAGCAAATGGACAGAATCTATAAATGTAAGCAGCTGGCCACCAGGGGGCACTAAACATTTTTTAAAAACAAGGTACTGTATAGTTGGGAAAGCTAAGAGTATGGAACAGAAAATTTTAAGGTCTCCACTTGCTTACTCTGTAATCTTATGCTAGCTCTCTAATCAAGAAAGCAACTCCTTTAGTCCATTCCACCGCTTTGTTAAAGATTAAGCAGGATAATCTCAGGTATGCTGTTTATCACATTTAAATTAAGGGCCAAGGACCAATGGGAAAAGACAAAATGTAATCTGGAATATGGAGGTTGAAACCTACCTTTTAAAAAAATAAAATAAAGGTAAAGGTCTCATATTTCCTTTTTCTGAGATGGGGAGAGGAAAGAGGAATTCCCCTTTCAAAACTGGGGAATATTAAAAGCATAGCTCAGAAAAAGTTATGCTTGTTAAATCTGGCACCTTTAGGGCACCTTTAGGGTTTTTTTTAAAAAAAAATCTGATTACCATTTTTATAAAGAGATCAGAGTCGCACATGTTTCCCTTCATAAAATATTTGCTGTGGCCATTTTAATTAAAACTATGCTGAAGGCTATTTGCATCATCTCTGTGACCTCCAGCCTGGAGTGTTCGAATTCATTATAACCGATAAACCAATTCTTCAAACTGATATTCATCCAGTGTGTTGGACTACAATTCCTGAATCCATTGACCTGCCTAAAAAAGTAGTCCAATATCAGTGCAGGAACCAGCATGGTGAACATTGCAGCAACTCTACTGTTGTCTGTCTAGGCAACAACCTATTGAAACACAAAGACAATCTGATATTTTGTAAGAATTATAATGGGGATACAGTTTTCTCTTGGGCCACTTACTAGACTTGTCTCTCTTTACATGTATTCAGCTTATAAAAGTGATAAGAACTATAAAAGCAAAAGAGGACTCAGAACTTTTTCCCTTAAATATGTTTTACTTTCTATTTCTCTTCTGGAGATTGAATTTATGTCTTCCTATAAAGCAGGGGTGAAATTCAAATTTTTTCCCTACCGGTTCTGTGGCATGGGGAAGGATATTGCAAAATCCCCATTCCCTCTCCACTCCTGAGGGAAGGATATTGCAAAATCCTCATTCCCTCTCCACTCCTGGGGGAAGGATATTGCAAAATCCCCATTCCTGGGGGAAGGATATTGCAAAATCTCCATGCCCACCCCACTCTGGGGCCAGCCAGAGGTGGTATTTGCTGGTTCTCCGAACTACTCAAAATTTCTGCTACTGGTTCTCCAGAACCTGTCAGAACCTGATGAATTTCACCCCTGCTATAAAGACAATTTTTCATTTACCGTAGTTACCTGCAGTTTTATTTTTATAATGTTGACTGCTGGTATCTTCAACATTTTCTATATTGGAGTTGACAGTCTTTCACAGCATACCATTCAATGGGGGGGGGGATCCCCTAAAATGGGAAACCTTAATCTGATTGGATAGTTAAATTTATTATCATGAGTTACGACAATGTAATGAGACCTGTGCTTAAGAATCTCAGCTATGTTGCCGTAGTTTGTGTAAAATTTTGTCCAAATAGTAATTGAAATTGTTATGTAATTATTTTTTAGGACTTATGACTTGATTCACACATTACATTAAACCATGGTTTACTAAGTACAGCACAACTTGCTTAGTACAAAAGCCAGCTATTAACTCAAAGCCAGCAAACCAGTGGCTTAAGCATGTTGTGTGAACTCAGCCTATGCTTATTTCCTTAGAGGAAAACTTCATTCTGTCACATTTAGTCTAGCATTTTCTCTGACTGCAGAATTATATTTTGAAAGCATGACTTTGTTCTTAGTTCAGTCTGCAACTCTTTTTTAAAGAAACCATCTTATTTATTTAATGATTGTATAATCCATTGTAATGGTTATGATACAGTCTGAGCCATAAAAATTTCCATCAGTTATAAAAAGTTTTAAATTTATTTATTTATTTAAAACATTTATATAGCCATCCATCATATTCCAAACTCTGGGAAGTTCCCAAAATAATGAGGTTACATCCTCTGCCATGTGCGACTAGCATCTGCCATTCCCCCATAACCTTGTCTAAAATTGTCTATTTATGGTATTTTTGTGCAGATTACCATATAGTATGGAAAAATATAGAGGTGTTTTGCCAACCAGCACACAAACTCTAGAACAACCAATGCTGCACTGTATACAGGGGCATGTCCATCTAAGTAGTATATGGTTTAAAAGAAAAATAGAGAATCTTTGTAAACAGCTAAAGTTGTATTTTTTAAAAAATATCGTATAGTTCCATTTAACCACTGCAGGTGGACAGGAAGGAAGCATAATGAGGACGAGCAAATGTGGAAACTACCCCATAACTATAGAAAAGTGTTTCTGCATTTCAGCAGAAATTACTCATCTATTTACCTGTTCAGGTTTATAAAGTGCTGGTTGCTATACCAATAAGGTTTGAAAAGAATATGCTTTTTCATAGATCTATAAATATAAATTTATGCTATCCAGACAGACGGGTGTTTGTTCAATGTATCCTATAACAAATATCATAGGCCTAACAAAAGGAGGTGAAAAGCAAATGTATATAGCCTCACCTTTTAGGACACAAGCATTCATTCGGATTGTCCTTTATCTTGATAGCTGTCCTATCTATTTTAATAAGTGCAAGGTCTCACCTTACATTAGGGCCACGTTCAGTGCAAAATGATAACACAAGATGATGCCATCTGGAGAATGTGGATAGATCCTTTATAAGCACTTTAAGAACAAGATCACACAATGTTGTGGCTCCCTGCCCCAAAAATTGACATATTTTTTTTAGTGGCTCTAGTTTCACCACGCTGGGAATCCTTGAGTATAAACTGCCATTCTCACTGATAGGAGCCGTCAGTTACATTTTTAGGATGATAGAATGACACCACTCAACAATCAGTGCTATAGCAGTAACAGAGATGGAAGGGACCTTAGAGGTCATCTAGTCCAACCTCCCTGCTCATGCAGGAGAGCTATACTGTTTTTGACAAATGGCTGTCCAGTCTCTTCTTAAAAGCCTCTGAAGGCAATTTGCTTCACTGGTTGGTGGTTCTGAATTTTCTCCAGGTTGTTTCCCTCCTTGATTAGTTTCCCTCCATTGTTTCTTGTCTTGGCTTCAGGTGCTTCGGTAAATAATTTGGTCCTTCTTTTCACTAGACTAGGTATACCCAGTTCCTGCAATTGTTCTTCATGTGTTACAGCTATAATACTATTTTTATTAATGCAATTTCTCCTTCTCCCATAATCTAATCCCGTGATGGCGAACCTATGGCACACGTGCCACAGGTGGCACGCAGAGCCCTCTATGGGGGAACGCCAGCCATCGCCCCTGCCCAGCTCCACCGCACATGCGTGCACGCCTCCCGCTGGCCAGCTGGTCTTTGGGTCTCTGCTGTGCGGGGCGCGGGGTGCATGCGTGGGAGGCGCTCGCATTGCATTTTGGGGCCTCGCACGGCGCCCTGGCGCCCCATTTTGGCTTCCAGATTGGTGCAGGAGGCGTTCCTGGAAGACTTCCTGCACCAGCCTGGAAGCCAAAAATGGGCAGGGGGACGCATGCGGGGGGGGTCATGCATGCGGGGGGCAGGGTGCACATGGGGGGGTCACACATGCATACACAGGGGGAGGGGAGTCACGCGCATTGGATTATGGGTACGGGTGCACTGTCGCGCACGCACTTTCAGCACGCAACAACAAAGGTTAGCCATCACTGGTCTAATCCATTTCACAGTGGAAACTTCTAAGCCATCTTCACCTCCAATGTGTTGAGAACAACAGGTCATCAGAAGTACTTAAAGTTTCCATTGGCTTCTACCCTGCAGCTTCATAGATATACAAATGCACAGGAGATAAGCTGGGCCACAGTTGCCAAAGAGTGAATAAACATCACCCAAAGCTTTGCACAGATATAAACATTACCACTGCATCATTTTGCCTCTTACCCACATGGCCAAGTCTATTAAAGAGATCGCAGTCAGCAATATTGAAGGTTCTTAACTGATCAAGGATCCACAAGGTCATCTTCCCCCTTTCTCTCTCCTGATAAGAGAACATTGATCAGGAAAACCAAAGCAATGTTAGCGACAAGCCAAGCTATGAAAAATTATTGTTCTAAACCAAACTTCCAGGTATTGAAGGCTTACAACTCTTATCGCCCATGACAAGACATATTGCACTAATAGCAAATGATCACACTTCTATGAAAATCAGTGCAAACATCAAGGTGTTCTTCCAAGTTGTAGTTTTATAGCTCTTCAGTTAAGATTTTGGGTAAGACTGCTCCAAGAACATAACGCTACCATCAGTTTCCTTTGGGCCAATTTCTCATAATATCAGGACTCATGACTTTTTGAGCAAACAACTTTTCAGTTGATCAACAAATTTCTATGGTCACAAAATACGCATTCTGGTTGACAGTAATTTTGGTCCTGGTAATCAGGCTACAGGACATAGCAGGAGGGAGGAGGGCAATGGAAATGTACAGCGGAAAACATGCCAAGAAGGTTTCGGAACAGGTCACTGAGCCTACAGTACTCGCAGGTGACAATTCCCCTTCCCCCTCACCAAGCACACAAGCAAACGTCTTTCTGCTAGCAGAGACCACAAGCCAACCACATCCTGTCTCATAAAATGGCGGCAAAAGCCTTGCCTGGTTCTTCTCTGCAATTTCTGCCCATATAAGGCAATCGGCGATGAGCGCTATAGCTCACCACTCATCCAATCACATGAAGCCTAAGTGTAGCACACAAGCAGGAAGTCTCAGTCACACATATACGCCAATCTGGGCAAGCAAGCGAAGGGAGGAGAGGAAGCATCTAGCAGGTTGCATTGAGGAACAGGGAAGGGATCTGGAAACCAGGGCTTAAAGCTTTGCCACTGGAAAAAGAAAAAGAAAGAAACACCATGGGTTTGGGGAGGGATAAATAGAATCAGGATTTGAGAAGCAAGGTTCTCTGTGCAGAGAAATGGAGCAAGAACGATAGGGGTGTACAGAAGAAGGAACTAGATGTTGGAGCTTATGTATAAGAGCCAGAAGGGGGAACATCTCTGAATGGTTACAGAAAGGACTGGGTGGAAGTGAATGACACAAGACGTCTGTTGCCTTTGAACACAGACCGATGGTCATATCAAAACCTGACTCTCCTGCCTGCCTTCTGTTCTTTATCACAGGGGTCTCCAACCTTGGCAACATTAAGACTTGTGGACTTCAACGCCCAGAATTCCTCAGCCAGCTTTGCTGAAGCTTTGCTGGCTGAGGAATTCTGGGAATTGAAGTCCACAAGTCTTAAAGTTGCCAAGGTTGGAGACCCCTGCAAGTTTATAGTGACAGAAACACTGGTTCCATCACACATACAAAGGAGGGTCCTTCCCGTTCCATATCTAGCATGAGGTTCTCAGTACATTTACATTTCATTTAGTACAAGAGCAGAAAGCATTGTCTAAAGGGTCAAATTACCATAACATAGCAACAATACTTCATTGGGCTTTTCTTTTGAAACTTGATAGGCCAAGTCATAACTAATTATTTGGGAATATCTTCAGGTTTTTTTTCAGTGCAGCTATTTTTAATAGCCTCACTAGCTTCATAATTAAGCCCATTTTACAAATGCAGAGAAACTAAAGCTGAAAGCTAAAGGGGTTCACATTCTGCACTAAGTTAGAAATGGGGGTTACCCTTTTTCCCCCCAGATAGCAATGCAAGTAGATAAAACTCTTGGTTCAAGGCCAGCTACATGCATGTTTGATCCTTGACTCTTCCTGGCCGACTAAGATAACCAGATGATGGGTTGATCAAATACCCAGACTGGTCAAGGCTTCACTGGGACAAACTACTATTTAAGGTGACTTTGGGAAACCTCTCCTGAAGAAGTGCACTCTAGGGTGCACCAAGTTAGATAATTTGCTCCAACTCCAATGTAATATTCCTGTGTGAGGTGCTTAAAGGCCTTGTAGCATCTCAGTTCTAGTCATTCATAGATGAAAAATATAATCTAGCTCTATTTTAATCTGAAAGCAGGCCTGGGTTAAATGGCAATATAACATTAGTTATCTTTATAGATTATCCACACCAGGCAAGGCAGGCGGTATGTCTCTACTGGCCTTCCAGCGTGGGCTTAGGACAGCAGTTCTCAACCTGGGGGTCGCGACCCCTTTGGGGGTCGAACGACCCTTTCACAGGGATCGGGAGACTTCGCCCGGATGACATCATTTGGGTTCTTTTACCCTCTGCGCATGCGCAGAACGCTTTGCGCATGTGCAGAGGATAAAAGAACCCAAATGGCGGTGGCGGGTCGCGGCAGGGTCGCGGGGTTGGGGCACGGGGCACGGCATTAGGAAGGTTGAGAACCACTGGCTTAGGAGGTACCATTATACATTGATGTTGGGGGATTCATGGACAACCCTTTGGACACAAATACAGCATATTTACTTTATCCTGTGCATTATTGTATATTTATGTGAAATTACTGGAAAAAATTATCAAAAGATTTGCAGTGTCTTATTATCAACATATGTGAGATATGCACTATATTTCTCATTTTCATTTAGTACCAGGGTACTTATTGATGCTTAGAATCGATGTCCGAGGGCAACAATAAGATGGGTAGGGTGAGTGAATTGAAAGATTGTCTTTCAACCAAGACCAGGACCCCATGATTAGAAAGCAGACAGATTCAGGAATAGGAATTAAGCTTGTTCTGAGTCTCATGATAACCTCACTGAAGAATCAAGTTAACGGTCTATTGGTGCCTCAGATTTCAGCTCAGGTGGTGACTACAGGTGGCGACTCCGGCCAGGTTGCCAACTACATTCACTTCTGATGAGATCAGACCTGACTACAGTAACACAAGCCTGGGTGACATGTAGATTAGATACTGAATTGTATATCTGATAGGGGTTACTATTAAAGAGGCTTCACAGATGACAAGCAGTCCAGAATGCAATGACAACATGGATTGACATTTACAGCAAGATCTACAAGGATTGCAATGATTGCCAGTTTGTTCTCACGCCCATCTCAGAACAATGGTGATATTTTAAGCTCTAAATGCATTAGGTCCAAAATACCTTAAGGACCATCACTTCCCATACAAGCAAATCTATTTCCTAAGTTCTGAAGGAGAGACTCTATATATCTCAATGGTGGCCAAGGAATGTTTCACTGGCCATTTTCATTCACTGTGTCTGGCTTTCTGGAATTCCACTTCTCAGGAGACGAAACAAGTACTGATATTTCACTCAAATCCACCCTTTAAAAAAAGCATTAAAAATCAGAAATTAAATATTTTATTTGCTTTAAAAAAAATTAATTGAAGGCAGACAGGTCTTTTAGAATTCAATTGATTTTAAATGCTGCAATTCATAATTGCTTTTTCTTTTTAAGTAGCACATTAAGCCTAGCAGACATTTATAAAGCTTGTTTGTTTTAAACTAAACAGGTAGGGATTTTTTTAAAAAAAAACTATGCTACTTAAAGCTTCAGAGGATATATTGACATCAGATACTTAATTCTAATGAATTCTGTTTGGTTTCACTTAACTGTCATGTGCAAATCCAGCACAGTGGTATAGAAAACATAGTTTATGGCTTAGGAATAAGCAGGAACTAGTTCACAGGTTCATTCAATACATCATGGTTTAGTGCACCTTGAGAATGACTGGTCAATACTACAGTGTGTATCCATAGCAGAGAGGGAACTTGGACATTTTACTCCAGAGCTAGACAGAAATGTTTAAATTAAAGAGTAATTGGCTCTCAAACAAATCCTGTCTTACTTAAATGTCAACAGTTTTAAACAACCTACACCCATGATGGTGAACCTATGGCACGCGTGCCACAGGTGGCATGTGGAGCCATATCTGCCAGCACACGAGCCGTTGCCCTAGCTCAGCTTCAGCACGCATGTGTGCGCCGGCCATCTGATTTTTGGCTCGCTCAGAGGTTCTGGGAGGGTGTTTTTGGCCTCCGTCAGGCCTCCGGGGGGCGTTTTCATTCTCCCCAGGCTTTAAGAAAGCCTCTGGAGCCTGGAAAGGGCGAAAAAACGGGCCTACTGGGCCCACTGACAGTCGGGAAATGGGCCATTTCTGGCCTCCGGAGGGCCTCCGGGGGACGGGAGAGGCCGTTTTCGCCCTCCCCAGGTGCCAGGAAAGCCTCTGGAGCTTGGGGAGGGTGAAAAACAGGCCTACCGGGCCCACTGAAAGTCAGGAAATGGGGCAGGGAAGGGGGTCGTGCACACATGCATGGGGGGGCGGGGCAGCACTGGTGGGCAGGGGGGCAGGGAGCATTGAATTATGGGTGTGGGCACACACGAACGTGCGATCACACGCACTTTCGGCACCCGAGGGAAAAAAGGTTCGCCATCACTGACCCACACTATGGATAATTAAATCGAGATCCCATTCTCTGTTGATTGGTATTCATTAACTTTGTGCATGTTACCTTCCTGCATCATTCCAGTGTCAAAAATCACTTAGAAAAAACGCCTTAATTTTTTCCTTTTCTCCTTCCCCCCTCCCCCCCCCAAATGCTATACCACTGAAAAATCATGAAATGCAGATGAGTCCTTGGTGAGGATCCAAGGAATAATTGTACGAGGGACAATGAACAAGGGTCTTTCCGATAATGTCGACTTAACTTTTACAGGTTTTTAACCCACTTCTTTTCTCCCCCACAATTACACATGCATCCAGAATGGGGAAGTGAGGAGAACAGTATAATTGGAGAGGAAGCAGGTGGGCTGTTGGGTGAGGGAAAGGGAAGCTTCTAACTAGTTCTTTTTTTAGCCCAATCAGTAAAAGTAGAAATTAAAAGTCTGAGGTTTAGATACACATGATGTCTTCCACCTGGGTGCTTGTGTGTTGAACCCATAAGTACGTAGTAGCCCCTAACGAACCATTTAGTACCTTTCAGTGCAGCATTTAAACGTTTTTTTTTAAATGCGCTGATTAATTTTGGTAACAAAATTGGTTTTAATCTTAATTATTTGTATAAAAATCCCTATCAAACAACTTCTTCCTCTTCACCACCACAGAGGAAATGCTTGCAATAAATAAGCTACATAATTTCCTCTGTGTACACACACACAAAGTACACTGTGTTCAAGGGAAAAAAAGGTTTAATTCATATGCCAACTTACCCAGGTTCAATCTGTTAAATCAATATGAGTTTGGCCAGTTCGTTTAATCACATGGCCGCTTCAATTTGTTTAGGAAAAAGGTCCAGTAGAAATTCCTATGTTAGTTCAATTTTTAAAACCAGATGGCCTCAATCTGAATCAGTATTGCAGGTTTAAAACAGGTTTGCCACAGCTGATTGAAAGCCCTGGCAGTAATGTCAGATTGTCAATTTCTTTCCCCAAACTTACATGTTAGTAAGAGATACCTTTTTCTACCACTTCATACATAGATAAAGAAAATGTACACCTGTAAAATGTCATGCTATGCTTTAGGAGTACATGAACAGGTCTAAATCCATGGGGGAAATATACAAATTGATGAGCCTGGCCGCAGACAAAGCACTAACACACTGCTCAAACTTAGCTTGTAATTCTATTGTATTCAACAGTTCCAACCCTCACATTATTGCTTCCTTGTGCTATCTGTAAGTTCTTGCTTTAAGCAGAAGTCATAAAGAAGATGGACATATGTGGCCAACTGAAAGAGCATCTAGTAATATTTAATAGTAATAGTAACAGAGTTGGAAGGGACCTTGGAGGTCTTCTAGTTCAACCCCCTGCTTAGGCAGGAAACCCTACACTACTTCAGACAAATGGTAATCCAACATCTTCTTTAAAATTTCCAGTGTTGGAGCATTCACAACTTCTGGAGGCAAGTTGTTCCACTGATTAATTGTTCTAACTGTCAGGAAATTTCTCCTTAGTTCTAAGTTACTTCTCTCCTTGATTAGTTTCCACCCATTGCTTCTTGTTCTACCCTCAGGTGCTTTGGAGAATAGTTTGTTTTTTTAAAAAAAATAATTTTTATTGAAATATAAACATTAAAAAGGACAAACAAACATTAAACAAAACACTATATGTACCTATATGTACCTATATACATGTAAACCTCTACGGTAAATGTCTTCACCTTATCTTTTTACTTATATATATCTGTACAACTATATATAACTATATATATCATATTATCCTTATAATTTTTATCTGGGTATAAATTAATAGGTAGATTGGAGAATAGTTTGACTCCCTCTTCTTTGTGGCAACCCCTGAGATATTGGAACACTGCTATCATGTCTCCCCTAGTCCTTCTTTTCATTAAACTAGACATACCCAGTTCCTGCAACTGTTCTTCATATGTTTTAGCCTCCAATCCCCTAATCATCTTTGTTGCTCTTCTCTGCACTCTTTCTAGAGTCTCAACATCCTTTTTGCATCGTGGCGACCAAAACTGAATGCAGTATTCCAAGTGTGGCCTTACCAAGGCATTATAAAGTGGTATTAACTCTTCGCTTGGTTTTGATTCTATACCTCTGTTAATGCATCCTAGAACTGTGTTGGCTTTTTTGGAAGCTGCTGCACACTGCTGGCTCATATTTAAATGGTTGTCCACTAGGAGTCCAAGATCTCTCTCACAGTTACTACTGTTGAGCAAGGTACCACATATACTGCACCTGTGCATTTTGTTTTTCTTGCCTAAATGTAGAACCTTACTTTTTTCACCATTGAATTTCATTTTGTTAGATAGAGCCCAATGTTCAAGTCTGTCAAGATCCTTCTGTATCTTGAGCCTGTCTTCTGGAGTGTTGGCTATTCCTGCCAGTTTGGTGTCATCTGCAAATTTGATGAGTTCCCCATCTATCCCCTCATCCAAGTCATTGATGAAGATGTTGAAGAGTACTGGGCCTAAAACAGAGCCTTGGGGTACTCCACTGCATACTTCCCTCCATGTAGATGCAGTTCCATTGAGCACTACACGTTGAGTGTGGTTGATCAGCCAGTTTTGAATCCATCTGGTGGTTTGCTGTCTAACCCACACTTTTGTACTTTATCTAGTAGTAGGTTATGGTCTACTTTATCAAATGCCTTACTGAAGTCCAAGTAAATTATATCGACAGCATTCCTCTGATCCACTAATTTTGTCACTTTGTCAAAGAATGCAATAAGATTAGTCTGGCATGATCTGTTTTTGACAAACCCATGTTGGCTTTTGGTTATTATTTTGTTTGCTTCTAGGTGTTCGTTGATTCATTGCTTGATTATCTTTTCCAGAATCTTCCCTGGTATTGAGGTGAGGCTGATAGGTCTGTAATTTCCTGGATCTATTTTTTTCCCTTTTTTGAAGATGGGAACTACATCAGCTCTTTTCCAGTCCTCTGGCAGTTCCCTGGTGCTCCAGGATCTTTGAAATATATAGTTCAGTGGTTCTGAGATCTCGTCTGCCAGTTCCTTCAGAACTTTGGGGTGTAATCCATCCGGTCCTGGTGATTTGAACTCGTCTAGGGTAGACAGGTGTTCACTTACTATTTTCTTCCCTATTTTAACTTGTGTTCCTAATATGTTTTTGTGATGCTGTTTTTGATAGGTTGGACTGTTTTTTTCCTTTTGTGTAAAGACAGATGCAAAAAACGAGTTAAGTAGCTCTGCTTTCTCCCTGTTGCTTGTCACCTTCTTGCCACTTTCTCCCTGCAATGGACCAATTGTTTCCTTGAATTTTTTCTTGTTAGAAGAAGCTTTTTTGTTACTTTTTACTTTTGTTGCAAGCCTTTGTTCATTGTGAGCCTTAGCTTTCCTCACTTCATCTTTACAAGCTCGGGCTATTTGCTGGTATTCTGCCTTAGTTATTTCCCCCTCTTTCCACTTTTTATACTTGTCCTTTTTGTCTTTCAATTTGTCAGAGAGTTCTTTATGCAGCCATGCTGGTTTCTTTTGAGACCTATTATTTTTCTTCTTCATTGGTATTGTGCTAGACTGGGCTTTTATAATCTCATTTTTCAAAATTTCCCAAGCTTCTTGAGTTGTTTTCCCCTTGAGTATTCTCGTCCATGGAATCCTTCCCAAGCTCTCTCTAAGTTTATTGAAATTAGCTCTCTTAAAGTCAAAGACTCTAGTTTGACTTTGTTCTACTGCTTGTGTTTGCATAATGTTGAATTCCAATATTGCATGATCACTTGCCCCCAAGGTTCCTGTTTCTCTGGGACATGATCTCCCAATCATGTCCCAGAGAAACAGCAATATACAAAAGGAATGAGAAAAATCATATGGGAGGTTCATATTATGGCAGAGGGAAGTAACAAGGGGCATGTGATTTCTGTGAGTTTTGTGGTGGGCTACAAAAATAGGCATTATTTTAAGGAAAGAACGATGACAAGATGCTAAGGAAGTGACAGCCACAGAGGAAGAAAATAATGCTGGGGCCCACTGCATTTAAAGGGACTACATATAGTCCTTGATTACAACAGTTTGTTTAGTGACCGTTCAAAGTTACAACTGCACTGAAAAAGTGACTTATGACCGTTTTTCACACTTACGACCATTGTGGTAACCCCATATTCATGTGATCAAACTGCAAATGCTTGTCAACTGACTTGTATTTATGACGTTCCAGAGTCACACGATCATGTTTTGTGACTTTCTGACAAGCAAAGTCAATGGAGAAGCCAGATTCACTTAACAACCTGTTACTAACTTAACAATTGCAATAGGCACTTAACAACTGTGGCAAGAAAGGTTGTAAAATGAGGCAAAACTCACTTAATAAATGTCTTTCTTAGCAACAGAAATGTTGGGTTCAATTGTGGTCGTAACACGAGGACTACCTGGAACAGAGTCTTATACAACATCACTTGAAAAGAAGAAAGAGCAGAGATGAGAAATTACAGGTCTGTCACTGCTCCAGAGTAAATCCAGCCTTTTGAGAAATACAATTTTCCAACCAAGAACTGACTAGAACATGCTGGTTGGGGAATTCTGGGAGTTAAATCCATGCATCTTAAAGTTGCCGAAGTTGAGATATTCCTCTAGAGCAGTGGTTCTCAACCTTCCTAATGCCACGACCCATGACCCGCCCCGTGCCCTCACCATGACCCACCCCGCTGCCACGCCCGCTGCCACGACCCCCACCCCACCACTGTCATTTGGATTCTTTTACCCTCTGTGCATGCGCCAAGCGTTCTACGCATGCACAGAGGGTAAAAGAACCCAAATGGCGGCATCCGGGCGAAGTCTCCTGACCCCTGTGAAAGGGTTGTTCGACCCCCAAAGGGGTCGCGGCCCCCAGGTTGAGAACCGCTACTCTAGAGTATCAAGAGTAATAAAGTTGAGATACTCCTCTAGATTAGAGGAAGAAATGATCAAGGCAACCAGCTATTTCTCCATCTGCAGCAATGTATCTAAGCCTCTTCAAATAAAGGAAGTTGCCCTACATTAAGCCATGACAGACTCATAGTAGCTTGTCACAAAGGCTTTATGTCTATGGAGATTCTCAGTCATCCAGGTCATAGTTATCCCAAAGATGCTTTTTTAAGAGGCAACTGGACTTTCTTGGTTTTTCTTTGAAGACATTTTGCTTCTCATCCAAGAATCCAAGCTTCTTGGAGGGGAAGTGAAATGTCTTCAAAGAAAAACCAAGTAAGTCCAGTTGCCTCTTGAAAAAGCACCTTTGGGATGATCATTAGGCTTATTTTACTTTCATGCAAAAAGCCCAAAAAAATTTCAGTCCTCCAAAGAGGCCACCTTTAAATACCATTAATGAGTAAATTAAGATAAAGAAAATGTAGAAAATGTTATCATAATTGCAGGACCTTGCATTTATATGATATTTTCCAGTTCCAGGCTAAAATACCTTTGTTCTCACAGACATCTTAGACTTTAATTGTTGAAAACTGAATGTTAAGTGCCTGCATTTCTGGAATCATGGCTGCACATGATTTGCACACTTTGCACATTTATTGATTTTATTATGTGTGCTCAGTGATCAGACATACAATAAACAACAGGTTGCTCCCGAAGATGAGGAATTTCTGAACAAAGGGGTCTCAGATGGTCTCAGATGGCAGGAGATTGTACTTTTAAAGACTTATTGAAAGCTGCAAGAGACAGAACTATGATTTCTTAAATACATACTTAAATACATTAGATATTTAGTTAGTTAGTTCTTTGTGGAATTAAAAAAATTAGTATGTTAAATCTACTTTAGGATCTACATTATTGCTTTCATGTTTTCCTTCTCAAGGTAGAAACTGCAATGTTGGCAATTGCATCTTTGAATAGCAGTAGCATCAATTAATGAGTCTCAATCAAAAATAGATTCTGAGGCCAAAGATTGCCTACCCATGCATTCGTGGATTCTGGTGGACTGATTTGGTGTTGACAAGAGCAACAACACGAAGAGCCCAGCAAGACAAATGAGTTATTATTTCTAATTTTGCTTGGAATAACCCTACCATTGTGGTGCAATGCAGTGCAGTGGCTAGGAGCAGGGCCTTCTTGGTGGCAGCACTATGCACTATGTTTTTCAAGAATACATTTCTTGAAAGTACTTCTGAACTGTACAACCACCCAGCCCTCACTTACAATGCTAAATATTAAATTAATAGGTAACTTAATCTAAAGAAATAGTTAATCCCCACAAAAGTGCCATAATATTAGTAGAAGTCCTTCACATTCAAAGATTTTGGTCCCCTCCTGTTAAAATTATGAATTAGAAAAGAAGGGCTGGGAGAAATATTTGGATGCTATGAAGAGTCTATATCTAAAGTACAGTATCATGCAAGTTATGTCCCAAAAGTGTTTTTTTTTTCAAAAGGCAACTGGACGTTCTGGTTTTTCTTTGAAGATGTTTCGCTTCTCATCCAAGAAGCAAAATGTCTTCAAAGAAAAACCAGAAAGTCCAGTTGCCTTTTGGAAAAAAAACACCTTTGGGACAACCATGACCTGGATACTGGGAATCTCCATAGACATGCAGGTATATTCCCTGTGCCACTCTATCCATGCAAAAGTTGAACTGTGAAGAAATAAAATAGGAAGAGTATTGCCACTGGTGAACATAGCTGTTTGAGAAGACTCCTGAGAAAACCGCAGAGAGCCAAGAAAACCATAATAAGAACATAGAATAATAGAGTTGGAAGGGACCTTGGAGGTCTTTTATTTCTCCAAGGTCCCTTCCTTGTTCAATGGACTATTGAACAAATTAATCCAAAATTCTCACTAGAAGCATAAATGACCATGCTCAAATTATCCTACAGTACTTTGGACAGAACATGCAAACATATATAAAGTTCTCTGAACAATGCTATGATGCTGGGAAAGGTAGAAGGAAAGGAAAAAGCACACCAGCAACAAGTTGGATGGACTCCTTTACAATGGTGATACATGTGCACCATCAGAAGGCCTGAAAGACTAGGTAAGGAACAAATAGCCATGGAGGAAATCTACAGTGGTGCTTAAAGATTTGTGAATCTGTTTGAATTGTCAATATTTCTGCATAAATATGAGCCAAAACATGATCTGGTCTCCACACAATTCCCAAAGCCAAATAAAGAGAATCCTGTTAAATAAATGAGTCAAAAACATTTTATTTGTTCATTTATTCATTGAGGAAAATGGTCCAAAACTATGTATTTGTGTGTGGCAAAAGTATGTGAACCTTTTCTTTCAGTAACTAGTGTTCACCCCTTAAGCATAATAACTGCAACTAAATGTTTTTTATAATTGTTGATCAGCCCTACACATCAGTTTGGAAAATTTTTAGCCCATCCCTCCTTTACAGAAGAGCTTCAGCTCAGAAATGTTGATAGGCTTCCTTGCATGAACTGTCTGCTTTAAGTCCTTCCACAGCATTTCTATAGAATGAAGACCGAGACTTTAATATTGACTTTCTTTTGCTTTTACAACTTGTACAACTTGTGTGCTTTGGGTCATTGTCTTGCTGTATAATCCATTTCCTCTTAAGCTTCAGTTCATGCACAGACACCCTGCCATTTTTACTGTGGAATTTTCTGATACAATTCAGGATTCATAGTTCCATCAATGATGGCAAGCAGTCATGGTCCAGAGGCAACAAAGTTGGTCCAAACTATGACACCATGTTTCACAAATGGGATAAGGTTCTTCAGGTGGAATGCAATGCTTGGCTTTCACCAAACATTGATTTCCATTCAAGTCAAAAGGTTCTATTTTGGTCTCACCTGTCCACAGAACATTCTTCTGGTAACCTTCTGGCCTATCCATGTTTTTTTTGCAAACTGTAGGTGGGCAGCAAAGGAAAGTAGTGGTCTCTTTCTTTTCTTTACAAGCCTGCCATGCACATCATTGTTGTTCAGTGTTCTCCTGGTGGTAGTCTCATGAACACTGGCATTGTCAATGCAAGAGAGGGGTCTTTAGTTCCTTAGACATTACTCTGGGCTTCTTTGAGATCTTCCAAATCTTACACACCTTGTTCTTAATGTGATCTGGTTGATCAAAAATTTTGGGGAGGGTAACAATGATGCTGAATTGCCTCCATTTGTAAACCATCTGCCTGACTGTCGATTAGTGCAAACTCTTTGGAAATAGTTTTGTAACACTTCCCAGCCTGGTGAGCGTCAATAACTGTTTTTCACAGGTTCTCAGGAATTTCCTTTGTTTCAGCCATGACACACTTCTACGCCCTTATGTTATAAAGATCAGACTTTGACAGCGAATATCCAGAAATGGATTCTTTAAATAAGGCAGGACGTCCCAGGCTAATGCTGCATTATTATTCCATTGATTAAAACACCCGACTCTAATCTCCCCTTCAAATAAACTGATAATCCTAGAGGTTCGTATCCTTTTGCCACATATAAATATGTAGACTTGGATCATTTCCCTGAATAAATAAATGAACAAGTTTAATATTTTTAACTCATTTGTTTAATTGGGTTGTCTTTATTTGATTATTTGACTGTGTGGAGAACAGATCAGCAAAAATATTGAAAATTCAAAAGAGCTTTTTGGTGCCAAGCTTTTAAGCACCATTGTATTTAGATCAGGGGTCTCCAACCTTGAATTGACTTGTGGACTTCAACTCCCAAAGCAAAGCTGGCTGAGGAACTCTGGGAGTTGAAGTCCACAAGTCTTAAAGTTGCCATGGTTGGAGACCCCTGATTTAGATGGTCACTAAGAATCAACACAAATTTGAGGCACATATTCACAGAGTGGAAGGGTATGGTACAATGCCTTCTCTAGAATATTTTTGTTGCTTTGTCTACCAGTTTCCTAGCAATGTCTTTTTTTGTTTGTTTGTTTCTCTTTCCCCCACCATCACCTTCTGGCTCTTGCAGTAAGGGCGCGGGAGGCCAATTGAGCAAGGGAGGCTGCAAAGTAGAGGGAGGGGGTAACAAACTAAACGCAGACAAGCTCATGAGGGCTTTCAAGTTTGCTCTCAGGCTCTGGGCAGGATGTGGTTGCCTCATCTTCTTCTCAGCAGTTTCCCCCCCGCCCCCCCCCCCTCTTTTCTTGGCTGCAAATACTGAACTGAATACTCCTAGCCAAGGAAATGAAAGGGGGGAGGGAAATAAGAGCAGAACAAGGTGATTCAGTAATGCCATATAAACAATAGATTTTTTGAATCAGACCATGGGCCTCTCCAGTGGAGTATTTGTGAAGGAGATGAATACAGAATAACAGAGTTGGAAGGGACCTTCTGGGTCATCTAGTCCAACCCCCTGCTCAAGCAGGAGACCTTATACCAGTGATGGCGAACCTTTTTTTCCTCGGGTGCCGAAATAGGGTCTGTACGCGCTATCACACACACGTGCGTGCCCACACCCATAATTCAAAGCCCCCCACTCACCCCACCCCCCTGCGCATGCGTGTGTGACCCCCCCACTCTCCCATTTCATGACTTCCAGTGGGCCGGGCAGGCCCATTTTTCGCCCTCCCCAGGCTCCAGAGGCTTTCCTGGAGCTTGGGGAGGGCAAAAATGCTCCCCACTGCCACCCCAGAGGCCCTCTGGAAGCTAAAATCACCCTCCCAGAGCCTCTGTGCAAGCCAAAAATCAGCTGGCGGGCATGCACATGCACGCTGGAGCTGAGCTAGGGCAATGGCTCGCGTGCCGGCAGATATGGCTCCACGTGCCACCTGTGGCACCCGTGCCATAGGTTCGCCATCACTGCCTTATACCATTTCTGACAAGTGGCTGTCCAGTCTCTTCTTGAAAGCGTCCAATGATGAAGCACTCACAACTTCTGCAGCCAAGTTGTTCCATTGGTTAATTGTTCTCACTGTCAGAAAATTTCTCCTTACTTTTAGGTTGAATCTCTCCTTGATCAGTTTCCACACATTGTTCCTTGTCTGGCCTTCAGGTGCTTTGGAAAACAGGTTGACCCCCTTCTCTCTGTGACAGTTCCTCAAATATTGGAACACTGTTATCATGTCTCCCCTGGTCTTTTTCTTCATTAGACTAACCATGCCCAGTTCTTGCAACCATTCTTCATGTTTTAGCCTCCAGCCCCCTAATCTTCTTTGTTGCTCTTCTCACTCCTTCTAGAGACTTGACATCATTTTTATAGTGTGGTGACCAAAACTGGATGCAGTATTCTAGGTGTTGTCTTACTAAGGCTTTATGGAGTGGTATTAGTACCTCCCTTGATCTAGATTGTATCCCTCTGATAATGCAACTTAGGGTTGGCGTTTTTGGCTGCCACTGCACATTACTGACTCATATTTAATTGATTGTCCACTAGGACTCCAAGATCCATCTCACAGTTACTGCTATTAAGTCAGGTTTCACCAAGACTATATGTGTACTTTTGGTTTTTCTTGCCTAAGTGTAAGACTTTACTTTTCTCTTCGCTGAATTTCATTTTGTTAGATAGGGCCCAGTGTTCAAGCTGTCGAGATCCATCCAGATCTTGAGCTTGTCTTCTGGGGTGTTGGCTATTCCTGCCAGCTTAGTATTGTCTGCCAATTTGATTTGTTCTCCTTCTATTTCCTCATCTAAGTCATTTATGAAGTTATTGAAGAGTAGTGGGCCTAAGACAGAACCTTGTTGTCAGCATTCCAATAAACACCCCCAATGAAACACCCCCAGAACTGACACTGCTTACTTCCCTCCATGAAAGGCAACAGTCTTTTGTCACTGGAGTTCCAAAATACCTCATGTTCAATGGCAACTGCTGAGGTAGCTGTGCATATCCTGTAGTCCAAAAAGACTTTTTAAGAAGCAGGAGATGAATAGAGGGATAGATCACCCAGGAAGAATACTGATAAGTAGCTCAAGATGGTAGTGATGTTCTCAGACTTATTAAAGATCAGATGAATTAAGACAAAATGCAAAGAATGAACATCAGATATTGTTCAAAATGAAGAAAATAAAATAAACATTTGTTCAGGAACGATGATAACTAGATAATTCCAGGGGCACCTGAGTTCAAGTCCGTTTTTGGCAATAAATGTCCACTGAGTGACTATGGATCAGTCACACATTCTCAGTTTAACCTTTCCCACAGAGTTATTGTTGGGAGAAAGAAAACTAATTATGCTCTTGGAAGAAAGATAAGGTATAAATCTAGCAAATACATAACAAAATAAAGAGATATAATTAGTGGTCTCTTCTTTTACTATAGACTTCTAAGAACATAAATATTCATTTCATCAATGAATTGAGGACCAGGCTGAAATATCAACATCAGCCTGAATTTAAAAGATTACGGGTTCTTGAAAGTACTCACTTTTATTGAATTCAAATCTCCAAGACCAAACAATGGATAGAATTTTCGTTAGACCAAAACAAAAATATTCTTCTGCATTCTTCTACACTTAATAAGAAGTTCCTTCTTGTTATTAAAAGAACTGGTTGATGGTCTAACAAAAACTCTATCCATTGTTTTTTGCTTTGTTTTGTTTAGTGCTTTAAAGTCTGTGTTGATTCTGGACAATTTTCTGGATAACTCTCTGCCCTTTTCTTGGCAAGACAAGATTATGGAAGTGGTCGGCCATTTGCTGAGAGAGAGTGACTGGTCCAAGGTCATTCAACGGGCTTTGTGTCTAAGACAAGAATCCCAATCTCCTGGATTCTAGCCTGGTGCCTTAATCATTACACCAATTTGGGCTCTCTATTTCTATTTCTAATCTAGAAATCCTAGAGAAATCTTTTGAGAAATCCTAAATTACCATGTGCAAAGAAGATACGGCATAGTGGTTAAGATGCTGGGCTAGGAATAAGATAACCTGAATTCTAGTTTGCTTTAAGTACAAAAGTCTACTGAGTACCGTATTTTTCGGAGTATAGGACACACCTTTTTACTCCCCAAAAGAGGGTCAAAAAGTGGGTGCGTCCTATACTCCGAATGTAGCCCCCACCCCCCCACCCCCACCTGCCAGCCCGCCACTTAGCCAGGGGAGGAAAGCGTTTTCAGGCGGCAGCGCTGCGATCCCCTCCCCGATTTCCAAAACGGGGCGTGCAACCAGTGCTGCCCGCCACCGGAAACGCGATGCTCTTCTTTGCCGAGAAGGACCCTCAATCAGCCATCTCCAGGGAGCCACCCCCGTCCTCAGGAGGCAGCAGCCCCTTTAAGAGTGAGGGAGCTTTTTTATTTTTTATTTCCCTCCTTCTAGCCTGATCCGGCCGATCGCGAGCCCGCCGACAGTGACAGCGCGCCACAGACGTTCGCGGAGGGGAGGGGGGAGGTGATCGTTTGCCACTACCACCACACAGGTATGTGAGTCGCCCAGGGGTCAGCCGCACCTCGGGTTGGAGGGTCCTTGTCCTGCTGCTGCCCCAAGGAAGCTGCGGAGCTGAAGAAGCCTCCACCCATCTGCCAGCTCGCCACTCAGCCTTTTGGAATTGGGAAGGGGATCGCAGCGCTGCCGCCTGAAAACGCTTTCCTCCCCAGGCTGAGTGGCGAGCTGGCAGGTGGGTGGAGGCTTCTTCAGCTCAGCAGCTTCCTTGGGGCAGCAGCAGGACAAGGACCCTCCAACCCGAGGTGCGGCTGACCACTGGGCGACTCACATACCTGCGCGGCGGTGGCAAGCAATCCCATCCCCTCCACGAACGTCTGTGGCGCGCTGTCACTGCCAGCGGGCTCGCGATCGGCCGGCTCAGGCTGAAGGAGGGAAATAAAAAATAAAAAAGCTCCTTCACTCTTAAAGGAGCGGCTGCCTCCTGAGGACGGGGGTGGCTCCCTAGAGGTGGCTGATTGAGGGTCCTTCTCAGGCAGAGACCCCCGCGGCAGCAGGGGCTGCAATGCAATGCAATGTTCTGAGCTCTTTTTTTGCTTCTGCAATCACTTTTCTCCCCATTCCAAAAACAGGGCAAACGGTGGGGTGTCCATAGAAACCCCACTAAAGCCAGCAGATTTATTTCAAAGTGAGGGAGGGAGGAAAAGAGGGGGAAGGGAGAGGGAGAGGGAGGGGAAGGGGAGAGAGAGAGAGAGAGAGAGAGAGAGAGAGAGGAGGGGGGCATACCACAGTCACTTGCTGAAGTATTGAATGCTAGGTATGGCAGAATTATTTTTTTCTTGTTTTGCTCCCCCAAAATTAAGGTGCGTCCTATATTCCGGTGCATCCTATACTCCGAAAAATACGGTAACTTATGGCCAGTCATTAACTCAGCCCTTGGAAAAAGACAATGGCAAATGACTCCTGAAAACATTTCCTAAAAAATTGCATGGACTTGACCAGAACTGAAGTCTGACTCAAAAGCATGCATGCATAAATAAATTTAAATTAACAGATGACTGGAAGAGGGCAATTGTTATTCCTGTTTTCAAAAATGGGAAAAGATAGGCCCAAGGAACTACGATAAGTAATTGTGACATTGACATCTATGAAAATTCAATATATAAGAATCTTGAAAACAGTGAGGTGGAAGTCAATATGAGTTGTTAAGAACAAAGTCTTAATAGACTAATCTTGTTTCATTTTTTCATTAACTTCCTTAATAGATTAAGGAAATGCTGTGGATTTGCTTCATTTCAGAAAAGTATTTGACAAAATGTCCCCTTGACTGAATAGCATGTGTGCATTAAAATTTGACTTGAAAACTGTCCTCAATTTCTCATTAATAGTTCTTCAAACTAGAGCAATATGCCAAGTGTGTAGCTACAGACTCATCCTGGGCCCAGTTCTTTTCAACTTTTTCACTAATGACTCGGATGAAGAGGTGGCAGGAACATTGATCAAATTTGCCGATGATACAAATGTAGGTGGGATAGCTGCTACTCTAGAAGATACAGTACAAACAAAATTCAAACGACCTTGATAGGATAGGGAGCAACTTTAAGAATAAATGAAAATTTAGTTGGGGGAAAATAAATCAAATTTACTTCACACCGCAAATGTCACGATAGCAGTGTTCCAATATCTGAAGGGATCAACCTATTCTCTAGAGCACCTGAGGGTAGAACAAGAAGCAATGGATGGAAACTAATCAAGGAGAGAAGCAACCTAGGACTAAGGAGACATTTCCTGACAGTTAGAACTATTAATCAGTGGAAGAACTTGCCTCCAGAAGTTGTGAATGTTCCAACACTGGAAGTTTTTAAGAAGGGATTGGACAACCATTTGTCTGAAATGGTGTAGGGTTTCCTGCCTAAGCTGGGGGTTGGACTGGAAGACCTCCAAGGCCCCTTCCAACTCTCTTATTCTGTTATTCTGCAATAAGTATGAAATGGATTCTGAAGGTGAGCACAAATGAATAACAAAGCAAAATTTGAAATATGAAGCAACATAGCTATTAAAAATGCAAATTTTTAATTTTAGACTATAGAAATACAGAATTCCAAACTGGAGAATGTAATCTTTCCACTGTATTCTCAGTAGCTGAGACCTATTATCTCTGATTCTAGACACCTTACTTTAAGAAAGATTCAGAAGAACTGAGTGAAATAGGCAAAAAGGTTAATAAGGATAATAGTGAATTAAAAATTAAGTCTCATGAAGAGATATTAAAGGAACTGTGTATGTTTGAGTGCCGAGAAATGATGACTAAAAAGAATATAATATACTTTAAATATCTGAAAAGTATCACATAGAAAACTTGTTTTCTATAAAGTATTTTTTATATAATATGGGACACAGAGATAGTTTCAAGGAAGGCAGAAAGCAGTTGATAGTTATAACATTATAACCCATTACTCATTAGAGGTGAGATCTCTATGGATGGATTCTCAAATAATTATGATGTTCAATAGAGTTTCTCTCCTTTTAGGAAACTGCCAAATTCAGTAAATCAACCAGAAGATACAATACATAGGTAAAGAAGAATTTCCAATTTGTTTTTCTAAAGCACATGACATTAAACTTGTTTACAATTCATATTCCTGAATCAAAAGGAAATCTGTGTTACAAGAAGCAGTGAAGTCATAACATATACAGAATATATACAGTATTTTGTGTTCAGAAATACCCTGCGTTTAACCCATTGCCTTCTTAAATGTTTTAAAGTCACAAGTCTAGATAATAGAAAGAGCTCTTCTCTATGACACTGAAGATTGTCTCCCTATCTAGATGAATTGTCTGACATACTAGAAAGTTCTCTCTCTCTCTCTCTCTCTCTCCCCCCCTCTCTCTCCCTCTCTCTCTCTCTCTCTCAACAAAGCTGTAAAGCCTCCACAGACTGCCCACATACTATTAACTTCCCTTTCCCCTGAAGTCACCTTACTTCTGCAAAAAGGGGTGGGTGGGACCCAGATCATTAAAAAATAAAAGTTAAGTCACGACAGAGGAATTTTGTCTCTAGTTCCCAAACTGTCTCTCCTAAGAATGAAAGGAGAATCTGAGAGATCAGACCAAAGGCCCATTTTATACAACATTCAGCTTGTCACACTGATTATTTGGATGCCTTTGGAAAATCCACAAGCAGATGCCCAAGACAACGGTCACACAACTGCCTATCATTAAAAAGTCTTAACAGAGCATTAGCTGAGACACTAGTATCTTAGTTGTAAACACCATTGCCTGCTTTCCTTAAAAGATAAAAAGCACTCTTGCCTCATCAGATAAGATGTTCTTGTACGTTCAGGAAACCACAAGGGAAAACTGAATAATGTCATGTTGCTTGGGGATGAGGAAAGGAGGGGAAAAAAGAAGTCGAAGTCTTCTCCAAATTGGTTCCCTCATGCTCTCAGCCAATATGGGCATCTGCACTGGCTTGGCATGAGGGGAGTTGTACCCTAATATAGCTAATTGGGAGAATTTTGAACAATATGCTAGTTTCACCAAAGCAGCAAAATAAAGACTGAAAAGCTTAGACAATCTAGTATCATCCACACTTTTCCTAAGCTACTTTCTTGTTTTAATATATAAAACTACCCCCCCCCCAAAAAAAACTTCCAATGAGGCAAAAGGCCTGTTGGTTATCCTGGGTTTAGAGGATTCATCCCTAGTACAATTTAACTTCTGTTCACACTCATAAAATGAGTTAAAGAATAGTATGAGTATATCCTGTGAGAGTGATCTTGGAGTCCTAATGGGCAGCCATTTAAATATGAGCCAGCAGTGTGCTGCAGCTACCAAAAAAGCAACACAGTTCTAGGCTGCATAAACAGAGGGTAAAGTCACATTGGAATACTGCATCCAGTTTTGGTCGCCACGATGTAAAAAAGATGTTGAAACTCTGGAAAGAGTGCAGAGAAGAGCAACAAAGATGATTAGGGGACTGGAGGCTAAAACATATAAAGAACAGTTGCTGGCATATGTCTACTTTAATTAAAAGAAGGACTAGGGGAGACATGATAGCAGTGTTCCAATATCTCAGGGGCTGCCACAAACAAGAGGGAGTGAAGCTATTCTCCAAAGCACCTCAAGGCAGGACAAGAAGCAATGGGTGGAAACGAATCAAGGAGAGAAGCAACCTGGAACTAAGGAGAAATTTCCTGATAGAACAATTAATCAGTGGAACAACTTGCCTCCAAAAGTTGTAAATGCTCCAACACTGGAAGTTTTTAAGAAGAGATTGGATAACCATTTGTCTGAAATGGTATAGGGCAGTGTTGGCGAACCTTTTAGGCACTGAGTGCCGAAACTGGAGCACACACGCGGGGGAGCACCGGAAACTGGAAGAGCAGCTCCCTGGCGCGCCAGGAAGCTGAGCTTCTGGTTTCCGGCGTGCACATGAGCGCTGTGTCACCTGGTCTTCCGGTTTCTGGCAGGCATGCATGAGCAAAGACCACCTGACTGGCACGCATGTGGGCACCGGAACCAGAAGCTTAGCTTCCCGGCATGCGCGCCAGGGAGCTGCTCTTCTGGTTTCCGGCGCTCCCGGCGCTCCCGGCGCTCCCGCGCACACAAAGACCAACCAGGAAAAGCAAATGGTGATGGCTGGCGTGCCTGGAGAGATGGCTCTGCATGCTACTTCTGGCACGCATGCCATAGGTTTGCCATGGGCCGCTGCCTGGACGATGTTAGGCTCTGGATGGGGAAGAACCGGCTAAAATTTAACCCTGACAAGACTGAGTGGCTGTGGATATTGCCTCCTAAGGACTTGACCAATTATCCTTCCTTGGTTCTTGGGGGGGAGAAATTAGCTCCCTCAGAACGGGTTCGCAATTTGGGTGTCCTCCTAGACCCACAGCTAAAATTGGAACAACATCTTTCAGCTGTGGCTAGGGGGACCTTTGCACAAGTATGTCTCATGCACCAATTGCGACCCTACTTGGAGAAGGAGGCACTTCTCACAGTCACTCATGCCCTTATCACCTCACGGCTGGATTATTGCAATGTGCTCTACATGGGGCTACCCTCGAAGAGTGTCCGGCGACTGCAATTGGTGCAAAATGCAACTGTGCGAGCTGTGGTGGGTGTACCCAAATGCACCCACATAACACCGATCCTCCGCCAGCTGCATTGGCTGCCCATTAGTCTCCGGATCCAATTTAAGGTGTTGGTCGTTACCTTTAAAGCCCTACATGGCTCAGAGCCAGGTTACCTTCGGGACCGCATCCTGCCGCATACCTCCCTACGACCGGCTAGGGCCCACAGAGTTGGTCTCCTCCAGGTCCCATCAACCAAACAATGCCGGTTGGCGGGGCCGAGGGGGAGAGCCTTCTCTGTGGGAGCCCCCTCCCTTTGGAACCAACTCCCTCCAGAGATCAGGACTATCCCCACCCTGCTGGCCTTCCGTAAAGCAATAAAAACTTGGCTCTTCCGGCAGGCGGGGTATGAGTGAAAGTTCTTTTAAAAGATTGATAGTATTTTAACATGTTTTTAAAATTGTTTTTTATTGATTATATTTCTATACCTGTTGTTAGGCGCCCAGAGTCCCCCGGGAGTTGGGCGGCATGGAAATTTTAATAAATACATAAAATAAATAAATAAAATCATGGGTATAGGGTTTCCTGTCTAAGCAGGAGGTTGGACTAGAAGACCTCCAAGGTCCCTTCCAACTATTCTATTCAATGTGGGAGATTAATTCCTGAATTACAGATGTATGTGAATATTAGTCTACTCTGTTGAGGCCCTCCCTGGTGCCAGTATTTACAACAGAGGGGAACACTTCCTCTACAAAACACACAAGAAATGAGAACTTGGAATTGTGTGACATTTGGAAATAAAGCAGGAGTTAACTCTTTCTTCACGTTTATAATAGGAAGTTTTTGGCTTGGGGATGAGAAGAATTGGAGTTCAATGGCATATTTAGCTATGAAATTCATGGGCCCCAAACCAATTACACACACGCTCAAGACACAGGACTGATATGTAGGTAAAAATGTAACATATAAATATAATATCTGAAATAACCCATAATAATATACACAGACATCTATTTAGGAGTCAGTCCCTCACAGTATGCTCAACCAATTTTATGAGCAATAACAGAAGTTAATTTGATGGATCATCTAAAACTAATAGGTATCCAATAGGCTCTCTGCCCCACTTTATCTTTTAATTTTTAAAGACTTTTTAAAATGTAAAGGGTTAATCATAGTAATTGTATTTATAATAAATGTATGTAAGTTCACTACTGTATTACAAAAAATGTCTTTCAGAGAAAGGAAGTTACCTGCGTCAATTTCCATGAGAATAGAAACTAGCCTACCCCCCAAATCCATAGTCTATCTCAAAATATGCTTTTATGTAGTTTAATGACCATCTTTTCTTCAAATGTTTTTTGAGTCAAACTGTTTAGGCAAAAAAAAAAAGCCTAGAGTCACCATAACTATTTCTGTCCCTTTCATTGAAACAAGAATACTTTCCAAAATAATCTTTATGCCGATATTCTAGACATAATGTCTATAAATCCTTTGAATCTGATATAAACTATCTCTAGAAACTGGCATTAAGTATGAAGTACAGCACTGTATAGAATCCAAGAGATTTAAAGAAATCTGAAACATCATTGCAAATCAAGATGCTGGCTTGTGGTGTCAGGTAATTGGCCCATTTTCTGCAAGGATCGACAGATGCAGATCAGCCAATTTCCAATTACTTGACACTGTGTACAGCTATGTAGTAGTAGAAAAGTTTATCCTCTTACCCAGGGGCGGGTTGTTTAGTTACCGATACCGGTGCGCTGCGTGCACATCTTCAAAGTTTTGCTTCTGTGCACGCGCGGAAGCAAAATCTTACTGAAATCTCGTGAGGGGACGCGCGCACATGTGAAATTTCAGCGAGATTTCACTTTTGTGCATGCACAGAAGCAAAATCTCATTAAAATCTTGCATGCGTGCGCGTCCCCTCGCAAGATTTTGGCGAGATTTCACTTCTGCGCATGCGCAGAAGCAAAAAATCCCAAAAAGTCTTTAAAAAAGATGGCGACGCATGTGATGGACCGGTGAAGACTGCACCGGAGCAGTTGCGCGCAAATTGGGTAATCGGTGGGTCCCTACCGGAGCTGTGCACTAGACCACACCGGTAGGAACCCACCCCTGCTCTTACCCAAATTAAGGTATTAAAAAGTCTAATCTGTGAAGATTCCAATTTTGATAAAAGTATTTCTAAAAGTAACTCCAATGCATGGGTTCTAATCAATAGTGGGTACTGAATTAGTTTGCTACTGGTTTGTGCACGCGCACAATGCTTCTGCACATGCGCAAAAGTGTCCTGGGTGGGTGGGCAGAGCCTCCCACTGCCGCCACTACCACTACCAGTCCGAATCGGGAGTAATCCACCGCTGGCTCTAATGTTTTTGTGGCCAAAGTAAGGCCATCAACAAAACAAAAGAATATGATAGAACTTCCCTCTAAGACAGCGGTTCTCGACCCCTTTGGGGGTCGAACAACCCTTTCACAGGGATTGGGAGACTTCGCCCGGACATCGCCATTTGGGTTCTTTTACCCTCTGCGCATGCGCAGAACGCTTTGCGCATGCGCAGAGGGTAAAAGAACCCAAATGGCGGCGGTGGGGCGGGGGTCGCGGTGGCGGTCGCGGCGACGGGGTGGATCACAATGGGGGCGCAGGGGCGGGGCGCAGGTCACGGCATTAAGAAGGTTGAGAACCACTGCTCTAGGAGGAGTAGGAATGGAAATCTGAGTGGTTATCTCTTCTAGTTGAGGAACAGTGATATATGTATCGTATGTGTGTGGAGTGGGGAAGAGTAGGAAGGCAGATCCAGAACTTCTTCATAGAGTTCAGGAGGTTCTTACTTTTTGACACAAAACAGAATATCTGATCCCATCTAAATCAGTCCCCAGATCTCTGAACACTCCTGGATGGACAACATAGCTGTATAAAGATCATACAAACTTTTTGCCAACAGAAAAAGCCAACGATTTGTGCTAATAGGTGAGTGTAGATGTTTTCTCAGAATAAAAAATGTGATCATCAGTTTTACTCCTTCTCAGCTATTCTCAGCTATTATTTTTATATCTTTCTGCCACTGCTTGTCTTCAAGATTTTAAGGCAATACCTTTCTAAAATCCTTTTGTTTTACAGACTGGCCATCTTTTATACCGTGGAAAATGTAACAAATTCTATGTGGTTCAAAAAAAACTGAGCTCTTATAGCACCCAAAAGATTATTAGGGAGTGGTAAACTTCACCTCTTTTGTCATGAGCCCTCTAGGTAAGACCTTATCACCTTATGGCAGAGGTGTTCAATTTTTACCAGTTTCAGAACTATATCAAGCTTTGGGCATCTTAAAGTCTGAGGAGCTCCAGGATCCATATTGCCTTTTAAAAACTTTGAGAAACTCAAAAGGAAAAATCCGCACCCTTCAAAGGATCTGAGGATCACAGAAAGGATGATGCTGGCTGC